>RJWJ010004126.1:0-79473 GCA_004363605.1 Indri indri | reverse complement strand
ACTTGGTTCCCAAATCGGGACACACCGGAGTGGAGGAAGCCATCGCCAACCACTGGGAAGAGGAGGCGACACGAACTGCCCAGCACGATGTCCAGGCCTGACCACTCCGTGTGAAGTCACAGGACGCAGCAATGTATTTATTTTTAAGCAGTAATCTCTAAACATTCCTACCTACATCAGTCCCTAAGGAAAAAAAAAAATGCATTTTCTTAAAATAAAATTGGAAATACCAAAAAGCTTCAAGCCATTTCGGCTGATGGAGCAGCCCGCATTCTCATTAGGGGCCTGCACCGTGCACGACACGATGAATGACAAATAGGGCTTTGTTGGTGGCGGCACAGCACTGGGGTTTGTCACCTGTCCCGGATCCTGTGTCTAAACTGGAATGTCTGGGCAATGACTTAGCCCGAGCCACCAGGAAGAGAGGGAGACGTATGTAAATCATGCCCCACCGAGTCTGCTGCTCACTAAACAAATACCAGCAGAAAGAATAATGTTTGCCTAATGGTGGTGAAATGTCAGGCGAGACGTGGGCCCAGCAGAGCCGCCTCCATCAGCCCACGCGGAACGGCCCTGCAACCCCACGTTCAAGGGCACCAGGGCTCCTCTTCCTCTGATCTTCCCACGGCACAGAGGGATTCTTCCTGGGGCGGAAGCGGAGGGCTTTTTGTGGCTTTATGACCAGATTAGGGTTTGGTGGGAGAAGAGTTACAAAAGATGAGTTCAATGACGGAGCAAAAGGAGGAAAGGAAGGGCTAAAACAAGAAAAAAGGGAGAAAGGAAGAAACAGACTTTTGATTAATTGGAATTAATTTCTTTGAAAAAGAGGTTATCATTGCACACTAGAATACATCACCTTTCTCTGTCCCGCGTGTCCCTGTTCACCTGCCACAATGCCTTGTGCACACTATGTACACAAATATTACCAAAGGAGAGGAACAGGAAAGACAGGAAGACAGAGAGGTTCTAGAAAATTAAAATACAACAGCCCAGAGGTTGTGTCTGAAAGACTCACCGGCAATAATGCCATAGTATTGTCTGCATATATTTTAGTTCAATTCTTAATACTTTGTTTTTAAATGCAAATTAAAAGATGGAAAATTTATCAATTGTTTTCTAACTTTGTCTCTAAATCATGTCCTAGATGTACCGATTTGAAAGCCAGTAAAAAGGAGACAGGCGCTCTTCTTCAGAATCCCCATCTAAGCTATGAACGGTGCCTGTTTCCTGACACCGCCACTACCTTTAATCAGCATTTGTTTACATTGAGAATAGGAAAATTTATTTGGAATGTTTATAGCAATTTTTCTTAGATACCCAGGCCCACTTTGCTTTGTGGTTTAGGTCATTTAATTTTTTGTCTTTCACTTGTAGGTGGACTGGGGGATATTTTCTGACCTGTCACCTCTAGATATGGATGAGGAGCTATAATATCTATGGTGGCTGGCATTTGAATCTGAGTGTGAATATGAATAATGAGCATCTTTTTATTAAGTAAACTATAAATTTTTATGGAATAGGGCATTATATTATGTACCATATAAAGATAAGGTGAAATATTGCCTTCTTCAAGGATCTCACAGTTTCCCATACACCATATGTGAAAAGATGTTAAATGACATGAAAGTTTCTACTAAACATGCAAAAGGATTAAATGCTAAATGATAGTGTAGCATAAATTTGTAGCATAGAGCTAATGGGACAGAGTGCACCTAGGAATTATCTCTGGAGGTTATGAAGTCTCTAATATCTGCCGAAAATAAAACTGATGTTGGAAAATAAGTTTGTTTGCAAATAGATTTTATGTATAAAAGTGTTTCATTGTTTATAACTTGGTAGAGGGAATGTTCATATGGGTGGTGGGTGGAATTCCTTAGTCGTCTAAGATTGGTCATTTTGATATTTGTGACCCGGGCTTGAATAACGAGGAACCGAGGGAAGGGCGGCGGGGAGGGTGCCAAGAGCCGACAGTGGCGGCAGAGCGAGCTTCTCGGACGCTCCGATTGCGGGTGGCAGCCCAGCAAGCAGAGCACTGTGGCACGGTCTCCTGAGCCCATGGGGACAGCGTTCCATGGCTTACGAGTGCCAGGTGAGGCAGCCCAAAAATTCTTGAAAACTAGTCAAAATGAAGAGAGCAGAAGCAACGAGAGCAAGTGCTCCCCCTTTCCTCACAGGTCGGCGACTTTGCTCCAGCATCCCTAAGAAAAACAGACGATCGGACACAGGTGATTGTGCCACGCCACATCCCCAGCACCAGATGTACTTTTGATGAATCTTGATTTTTAATCTTTTTAACGACCTGAAGGGAGAAAACAAATAAAAAACGAAGTTTCCCTTAATGTGCAGGGAACACGAGGATGGAGTACACTCGTTCTGTCCAGGCCTCGCAGAGCAGGCGCGAGCTGCAAGACCAGCAAAACCGAGGAGCAGGAAGGGAGCAGACGCCGGGGCCACCAAGTGCACGTCTGTCCTCTCGCTGCAGGAGGAGACAGACTCCGGAGGGCTTAACTGACCTGCCCGAGCACAACCCGCTCAGTCTGCAGCAGAGCTGGGTCTGAATTCCAGGGCGTCCAGCTCCAGTTCTGTGTCCCTTCCTCCGCCAGCACTTACTATGGCCTCTCCAGTGGTTCGTGCTTAGCCCAAAACGAACACTGCGAAATGTGTGCGCATCTCATTATGCACCACAGGCACTGGATACACTGCAGGTGCCTTGCGCCAGTCTGATGGGAAGTAAATGGACGGTGCCGATGACGATTTATGGCAACAAAATGAGGAGTGTTTGGAATGCAGATGCTCTGGACCTATGATGGGTTTCGTCCCAGTAAACCCATCATAAGTCAAAAACACTTTTAACAGACCTAGGCTATGGAGCATCAGAGCCTGCCTTAAACGTGCTTGGAACACTGCATTAGGCTACGGCTGGGCAAAATCATCTAAGACAAAGCCTACTGTATAATAAAGTTTAATATATATAACATTAAATACATATATAATAATATATACAGAATACCTTTGCGATTCACTTGGAAGCCCACGTCCAATATGTGCTGAGCAAACTGTCTCGCTTCCTCTCGGAGCTGTGCCTGCACTCACCTTGCTCTTCAACTCCACGAGTTCATTTAAAACACAGATTATGTTTGACTCCTTGGAAAGCAAAATACATTACTGCTTCCTCTTACGAAAAGAATTACTGCACTCCCCCGAAGGAACTCGTTCTTTCAGAATTTCCTACTTTTCCCTGAAAATGGAGAGTCGACTTAATTCTAATTCCACTCTTCCGTTTCCGATGGTTTTGGGCGAGTGCCAAGCTGTGTCTGAGCGTGACCTTGTGAAGAGCTGTTAATTTGTTTGGTTGGAAGACCTAACTCTTGAGGATGAGAGCTAAAGAAGAGTTTAACTCTTTTTTTTTTTTGCTTGTTTTTCTGTTTTTTCTTAAGAAACGTTGAGAAAGAAAAACATAGATTCCGAAGCTGGATAGTAAATACGTATATTTCTCTATTACCATTCTTTAAACTCTGTGTGTATGTTACATGGATTTGTATAATTATATAGTTCATTAAGATATTTTTTAAAAGCAACTGACCTGGTTTGTTTTTTGTTTTGGGGTTTTTTTTTTTTTTTTTGGAATAGAGCACTATTTTTCAAATCATGCCTGTGCACATCACCACAGCCCTGTAGGAAGGTGCTATTTGTAGCATCTGCTGTTCCAGGGGCTCCCAGAGCACTGGGCTGATGTGTTTATTAAACTCAGTAACGGGCATCTTTTGATGCGAGATGAAAGAGGTTTAGTTGCATCCTGACAAATGTGCAACTCTCAAAGTATTTATAAACAAGAAAATGTCAGGGCTCTTGCAGGGCAGTCTAGGATAAAAATCCTAAACTATATTTGGGACAAACAGCGCAGGTGGTGACCTAATCACTGATCTCGCCCCACGGCCGCTAAAGAAAGAGTTCTCATTGCCCCCGGGGACGCACCACCTGGGGGCCGATGTCAAAGGCCTGTGGTTGAGTGTGTGATCTGCAGAGTGAGGCCCCCGGCGGTGTCCCCGCACTGCATGGCCCCATAACCTCCATGAGACTTCTCTTAACACTAAAATGCGGACCACAATGACACCGCCTCTCAAGACACCAGCCCAGCTCCTGGCACAGAGTAAGGGCTCGGCAAGCATTAATTATGCTGCTAGGAATTATTTGTTGAAGCACCATTGTGCTTTGTATTACATCCTATTGGAAACAACTTGGTCATATTAAACACATATGGTGATTTTAGAAACAAAGCCCTGTGCAAAATGCCACTCCGGTTGATAAGGTTAAGACACACAAATTTTCAGAATATGATGTTGACTGTCAGATATTATTTGGAGCACCAGGAGGGCACAGAAGTTTATAGAGGGGCATAGTGACATAAGGACTCATGGAGAGAAATTTGGGCTGGATGTCAAAGGGTTTCAGGACGTGGATTAGCAGAAGAGGGTCTCCAGGGAGAGCAGCATGGCTGGCGGAGGCAGAGGCAGGTTGCAGACTTTCCTTCCTGGTCATTGGGATTCGGGTGAATTCGGGTCAGTGCAGACAGGAGTGTCTGGTCCACATGGAGTATGGAGAGTCCACTTCCATCCTGAGGTCACGGTGCTGGAAAGAGCATTCTCGTGAGCTTGGAATGTTTCAGAGATGAGGTGGCAGTTGACACTGAGAGTAGAACATGTGTGACGGGTACTGTTCTCTCAATACTCCCCAGTTTAAATTCCCAGTCATCTCAAAAGTTAATTTCTGACAGAATTCTTGTAGTATGATGACATCGTAAGACTTCAACACGGTAATTTCTGACAGCGTAAAACCAAGAATTTAGGCACAGAAGCAGAAATGAATAGGAGACAGCAAGGAAATCACTGAGTGAAATAATCCGATACCAGCTGGGACCTCAGATCTTTTTCATCTCAGCAACACTGGGCTCCAACTCCAGGTTCACAGCAGCTGGCCGCAGTCCACACCGTGTGCGTGTGTGTGTGTGTGTGTGTGTGCGTGTGCGTGTGTGTGTGTTCTGAATTTCTAGGGAGCAATGCTCTCACAGTCCAGCCCTGAAGAATGTTATTATAGACTCCTCTTAAAATTGAATTTGCTCACTTAGTCTTTCAGTTGATGGTAACTTTTAAGTGTTGCGTGAGCAGAGTTTACCTCCACGAATTTCAGCGAAGATGTTCATAACTCACCATTTAAACATTTCTGAGAATGAGACACAGCCCTTTGGTTAGGATTCTCCAGGTGCTACAGGGGAAGGGGAGAAAGGTCTTCATCACTATCCCTGAAGACATTACCCTCACGAGAGGACAAGATAAACACTTTTGTAACAATGCTGCATACAACGCAGTGTGTAACAAAGTGGGAGACGGTGGGGATGGTGCACCGGACACCTGTGAGAGTGAACAGGAATGTGAAATCGGGGCATGTCAGAGCTTCAGTTGGCCTCGCACGCCATCTAACCCAGATTCCTCGATCGAGACAAGCAGAACTTGAGGGGGTTTGTCACCAGCAGGCATGGCCAACAGGAGATGTTATAAGGCATTCCTTAGGAACAAAGGAGAAGATACAGGTCAGAAACTCAAATCTACACACAGAAAGGAAGAGGCTGAGAGAAGGAATACATGAAAATAAACCAGAATCGTTCATACGTTTTATTCTTAGTTGGTCTAACAGGTAACAGTTACTTCCAATAATAACATAGCAACAACAGCACTGCCATGGGGCTGAGGGAGGAACGGGGTGCTCTGTCTGAGGCACGCACAAAGCTTGGGGCAGCACGGGGCTATGTGGAAGGGGACGTGGGTTCCTGGGGACGTATGTGCACACTCCGGGGCAACCTCTGGGAAGATGTCTTAAAATGGACGATTGGTGCCCTAACAGAAAACAAGAATATAATCCTAGGAAACACTCAGTTAAAACCGGAGAAGGGTGAAAAAGAGTGGAAAACAAAAAAAGCAACAGAATAAGATCAACCAACAAAAAACAGTAACGGATGATGTGGTTGACATTATTTAAACTATGTCAATAATCACTTTAAATGTCTATGGTCAAAACGCTCCACAGGTGAATGGGAGATCTAGAGTTGTATAGACACAGAAGGGCTGTCCC
Source organism: Indri indri (assembly GCA_004363605.1). Taxonomy (NCBI): domain Eukaryota; kingdom Metazoa; phylum Chordata; class Mammalia; order Primates; family Indriidae; genus Indri; species Indri indri. The sequence continues at coordinate 73,347 of RJWJ010004126.1, read as the reverse complement.
TTCCAGAGTTAGCCAGTTCCCAGAGATAGCAGACAACCCTTGCAAGTGGCTATCATGAGCAAACTGACCACCGCAGGGTCCACACCCCACCCACGTGCTCTCCCACACAAGGCCACATCCCTTGTCCTAATCACCCCAGGGCTGGGTACCAGACAACCGAGGGCAACCCCTGTGCCCAGGGCCACTGAAAGTGTTGAAACTGGCCCAACCCCAACCCTGCTCACCTGCCTCACCCCTCCCTGCCCACAGAAACCACAGCAAAGGCTCTGGCCACGTTCCCAGACCCCTCTGCCACCTGACCGACCACGGAGCAGCCCCTCCTGTTTCTAGGGGTCTGTGTGTATCAACTTCCCCTGCACGACATTCATTTCCATGCCTGGGTGTCACCCCAGGTAATTAAGTCAGCAAAGCACCAACCTTCATCATGTCATATTCAAACTGCAGAAAAGCAAAGCCAACAGAAAATCTTGAAAGAAAGCAAAATGGGATAAAACAAACCTTAGCTGCAGAGAAGCAGTGGGAAGAATTATGGTGGACTTGGTAGAATCCACACACGCAGGAAGAGAGAAAAGGGAACTATTTGATGCACTGAAGGATAAAAGGAAAAAGCACCGACAGAGAATTCTGTGATATATTCAGTGAAATTATTGTCCACAAGTGAAGGAGAACTACAGACTTTCCCTGACAAAACATGACGGAAACCATGGCCAGCATGTTTGCCCTGCAAGAAACATGAAGAGAAATTTTTCCAGGTGGAGGGAATCTGATATAGAAACCTGGAACAGCATTACGAAGGAAACCACGAAGGTAACATGTAGTCTTTTATTTTTCTTAGTCTTGAGGGATCCAAAGACAGCTGTTTAAAGCGGTGTTGTGGACTGAATGTTTGTGACCCCAAAATCCATATGTTGAAATCCTAATGCCCAAGGTGAGGTGTTAGCAGGGGGTGCCGCAGCCTGAACTCACTTACACAAGAAGCAACACGGATGCGCTGGATGGTGACTGCACATGGACAAAGGAATGAGATCGGGAGGAAGAGTGAACAATACAAGATGCTTGTCCTGCACTTGAGATGATATAGTTATATGAAGGAGGGCTTTGGTCAGTTAAAACCATAGGTTTTAAATGCTAGGGAAACACTAAAATAAAATTTTAAATAAATATATTTACATGCTAAGAGATGCTATGAAATAGAATTATATAAATGCTCAGTGAAAACCAGATCAGGTTTTCAGATGTAGAGAGGTGGGAAAGACAGGAAAAAAGGGACGAAATATAAAACATTTGCAAATACAGTGGAAGTTATTCCACATGTATCAATAATCACTTTAAATGTGCATGGCATAAATACACCGACTGAAAGGAAGGGATTGTCAGAGTGGATGAAAAACATATTTTATATATACATGTATTACTAAAAGTAGATACTATATTTACTTTTGCAGGTTAAAATCATTTTAAGGGTTTTACCTAATTTCCTGAAGTCACACAGTGATAACAGCTGAAGTTAAGCCCAGGCTACCCTACTCCTAAGATAATAGACTTTTGATCTATATTTAACGTCACATGCTGACAACATACTGAGTTTAGTAAGAAAAACTGAGTAATTTAGAGAAATCCAGTTGTCACCTAAGAACAGAAAAGTCGATTCTCCAGTTTAGAGATTTTGCTCAGATCACCCAGTCTAGTCACCGATAGATGTTTGCTAGAGATTCCGAATTGATCCCCCATTTTTAAAATTTGTTTGTGTGATTTTGGCTAGAACAGAGAGCTGCCTACATAACCGGGTTAGATCAGCCTTCTGTAGAAACGCACAGACTTTCCCCAACACCCTCTCGTCCTGTCATGTTGCAGCACTGTAGCATTTTCTTTCATTGTTTTGGAAGTTTTGTTGCTGTTTTGTGCTTGTTGCTTTTGCTGTTTTAGGTGTAACTGTGAAGAAAGAGAGCGTTGATGTGCTTAAATCTTTATACAATTGACTGGGAATAATTTAATTAAGCTAAATCAAACTGAATTTCATTCTAATACAGAAGGGGGTAACTCAATTGGGTCTGCCTTGGATTTAAGATGCAGATATTGTATAGGAAATCTAATTTAAGTTTACTGTCAGACTCTGATCACGGGCGGATGTTATTAGTGAGTTATCCTGCCTCTGAGGCATATTTCACATTTTAGTTGCCGTGGGTTGGATGGACTTAGACTACAGCAGCAGTAAAATACGTAATCACATCTTACGTTCTTATAAAATCTGAACGTTTATGTTACTTTGTGCTTCAGAAAGAAACCCAAGGCATTGTCATAATACGTAACATATAACTTTAAAAGCAAACATTTAGGAATCCCTGCTGTGAAAATTACACAGTAATTGCCAGTGTTTAAAATGCATGGGAATCCTAAAAAATAAAATAATAGCTTGAAATGTTGCTCATCTTGTTCCAAAGAAACCCATGGTTTGTTACCACTGTTTGTTTAACAGGATGTGCCTAGTGGTGTCAACCCACTGTCACCAAATGAATGTCTCATCTGATAATTTTGTTTCCGAAATTGCAGCCTGGAATTTCAAGCATGTGAAGTTTTGTGACAGGAAGGTGACACCCCAAGGTGTGGGGACAGAATTCTCTCCCAGGCACCTGCTCTCTGGCCTTCCTGGTTCCCTCCCCTCCTTCCTGCCCTTCGTGGAACCTGTTCCTGTTTGTACATCTAAAACGTAGATTACACTCCTCTCCTGCCCACACGCTCTTACATGGGATTTTTGATTCCCCATAAATTAAAGAGCAAGTTGTTGGCCAAGGGGGTCCTACAGCCTCATCTCTTCCACCCCCCAATCGTGTCCCTTAACACTCTCTCCCTCTTCCTACCAGTCTCTGCACCTGCCACGCCCTCTCCAAAGCCTTTTCTTCCTGCTTCCGAATCTGTAGGGCCTCCCAACGTCCCTCCAGGTCCAACCAGAAAGCTCAGCTCCTATCACACTCATGTCAATGTGCTCAGTTCAGCTGCAGTGAGTGAGGCCCTGACGAGGGAAGTCTGAGTTGTGGCAGTGGCAAGCACATAAGACAAGCTCACAAGCACCTACAGATAGCTGTAGGTGCCACAGCAGCAGTCTAACGTGCAAAATAGAAGGATTTCCAAAACTTTGGAAATCAGAACCACTTTTATAAGTCTCAGTCCCCCCCACTCCCCAAAGAAGAACATTAAGGAATCACACTCCACTCTGTGCGATTGTTTTTTGAAGCACACATGGACGATACTCCTCCGGCAGTTAGAAAAATGCCTGGGTGTGTTAATTTTTCTGTATTTGCAAAGGTGTGTGCAAAAAACAGCAGACTTTTCATCCACCGATAGGTAAACCTGCAGTGTGGAAGACTGTTTGCAAATGATTTATCTTCCTTCTCATTTTCCTCTTCTGTAAATCTATCTCTTAGTCAGCCACGAAGATGAAATGAGCTTAAATTTAACTGCTGAACGTTTTGAAATTGTTTTACAATATTTAGGTCAAATAATTATCTTTCTAACAAATTACGGTCTCTGTGAAAGGAGGCCATATAAGAACTATCAACCTCAGAACCTCATTTCTAATTCACATTACAGAATTCCCGAGTAAATGGTGTCTGTTATCTGCTTTGTGTCGCAATGTTAAAATCTGCGATCTTCACGACGGCAGGCAAAATATTTTTACCCCATGATGCGAGAAAAAGGACCCAGGAACCATAAAGTCAGGGAAATTGAATCAGCATAATTCTCTATTTAATAACATAAATTTCTAGGGCCATAAGAACTTATAGAATTTTGTCAGATTGAGATTTATTTTAAATATAAAAAGAAAAGTAGTTCATGTGTGAAAACCAGGACATAACAAAATAAGAAACTGAATTATTCTGGAAGATGTAGAATGCATTTATGTGTGCTGTTTTGTGGTAGGATGATTAAAAAAACTTATCTCAATGATATTATTATATTTATTTAATGTTTAATCTGTCTGATGACCAAAGTCTAACCTAACAAACATACGTTTATTCAACTAGTAGAGGGGCGGGGAAGCTTTTCATGTTGGAAGGCTGCATTAATCTAGCTGTAATCAAATAAGGCTGCATTCAAGAAACTTCAATTAGATAAAAATGTTGAAAAAGGAAAAAAAAAAAGATATCAATGAGGATCAAACCCAGAGAGGCTCGGAGCCCCGTGAGGGGGCTGGGGGGCCCTTTCTCCCTCCCACGCTCCTTCGGGGGTCAGTGGGCTGCCGAGATACTTGGGAGCTTCTCCGCCGCCACGAGCCCAAGCACCACGGCAACCACAGAACTGCGGGGAGAGCGTGCGTGACCCCAGAGCCCGGACGTGCCGTGCGGGGCTCCCCTCCAGCCAGGTAACAGGAAGACCAGACATTTACTGACGATGACACGAGATACAAGAAACGTGGTACCCAGGACCACGAGGCCTCGGTCCCCCTCAAAGTCGGCACCGTGGGAGCTCACACCGGTCTCCCAGCATCTCTCGGCCTAACACGTCCAACATTCCCAGGTGTTCTGCTCCTCGCAGGCCTTCCAGAACGTGGGTCTCTTTCGACAGATCCTCGACCGTCTTCGAAGCGTCCGTGCCACACTTTTATCTGCGCCGCACTCCTTGCACGGTCCCCAAGAGCCTCCTGCATCATCCGAATAGTTTCCACGGAGGAATGTTCAAGTTTAACGCAAAATTCGATGCAGACTCGCCGCTCTGCTCGCTCTGTCATTTCGAATGCGACGGCCACACAGTGCGCATGCTCACTCCACCACCCAGTGACTCATGCAGTGACGTCATCACTGTTCACGCATGCGCGTCCCCGTCCCCGCCCCTTGGCGCCGGTGTACGTCGTGTCGCGCAAACCGTTCTTGTCATATTAACACTGGCCGGTACTTTCCCGACAGGCCTCGGGAAAAAGTCCGAGCAACCCCCGAGAGAGACGAGGAACTATGTGACGCGAAGTAACATTCGAATCATAGGCATCCCTGCGCGAGAAGGGGAAAGACCTGAAAGAGCGGAAAACCTGTTTGAGGACATGCTGAGAGAGAAAGGAAAAAAGTGCACTTAATTCACACAAATTAATTGTACATGGAAATGTTATAACCGATATAGTCCCCTTTCTCAATAGCAGGAGAAAAGAATAAAAAATATGCCACAAATGATATCTACATTTCCTGTTATTCCTGATTTTATATAACTAATTAAAAATACTACCTAGTTAATTGAACCCTGGTTTCCTAGGAATACATTTTATATCTTTAACATACCAGAAGTGGACACCCCCAAAATAAATGTTTTGCATTCCTTTGCTGAATATGTCCTATTGCTCGAATGAACAAGTGCTCAAAATAAATCGAAAAACTGAGACGGGTGAACTACATCGAAAGAGAAACAGTAGACACCAAAGAAAATACGTTGGTTTTGTGATTTTTTGAAATATTTTTAATTCAGAAATCCTCAGTGAGTGAAAATTCTATGAAGCACCATTTCTACGTCAGCTACGGTGAGAACTGACAGCTGCCTGCCGTGCACCTTTATAAGGGTCGTAGAATTTTACCTAAACCCTTCCCAGGTTTGCACGCGCGTTTATTACTCCCGTAGTTCCTTGCAAACCTGCCGCTTGCCTTCCCCAGTCACACTCCGCTGCAGAAACCTGGAGGTGACAATGTGGTTCAATGTGCCCACACTCACATTACGAGAATTACAAACAAATACAAACGTTATGCCACAGTACGAGCTATTTTCTTCACTTTTTTTGAATTTATTTTTAATTTCATTATTGTAGAAAGGGAAATTAGCTAATGGCCTCTCTGAGTGTGTCCTGAAATTAATCTCCACATCTTCACAGTTGCCTCTGGGCACACGTTGACGTCTAGTTATCAGCTTTTCCAAATGCATTTTTCCTCACCAGAGTTGCTTTTGTCAATTTGTTATTTTTTTCTCTTTTTTCGTGAAAGAAGTTTATAATTTTCGAAATATTCTTCAGTGTAACTGTGTCGATGCCTGTGAGCTGACAGAAGCGCCTACACATAAAGTGTGACTCATTACGCAGGTACTTAGGATTGAGAAGCAAGGTGCGTCCTCGCAGCACTGAAGACATCTGGTATTTAAACGGTCCCGGTTTTGGTCCCAGGTAGGCCCGATTACCTGAGGTTCCGTCTCTAAGCCGCAGTTTTAAGGCAGGAAAACAACTCACGATCCTGGTCGCGTTTAAAATCTCCCTGTCTGCACAACTGTTACGCGTCAGATGTGAGGCCGCAAAAACTCAATCCTACCCCATCATCTCCTACTTGATTTCTTCACAGAGAAATTTAAATCCGTATTTGTGCAATTTGGATCAGAACTACTGACGACGGTTCCAGCCTCACCAACATATCGATCCAGGTTACGAGTTCAGTTTGTCTTTGGAAATGGCCATTGACCGGGTATTCTACTCAGTGGTTCAAAATAACTTTTGAGGAAAAGATCTTTGTTATCTCCTGACACTTATCATTCAACCCCGTCCTTTCCAAATAACTGCTTAAAGTTCTAAGGTAATTGACCTTCCAATAAGGCAAGGAATAAAAGTTCAATTATTTTTGTTAACCTAACGTTGCCTTTTAATATAAAAGATTTATGTAGAAACACTTGTTCTGTGGGATATATTTTCTAATTTCATCATAAAAGACACATTGATGACACCTTCAATGTAGGATTAATAATAATGCAGTGCTTATTATTGATTTGTATAATGAGCAATATCATAAGCGTTAATGATTTTCCTGTTACATTCCAAATAAAAATGTTCCTCCAATAACAGACGGTCCCTGGTAACAGATCAGGGAGGATTGAATCTGAACCCACTCTACCCCCACCTGTTTCCCTGTGAGGCTTTCGGACGGAGCAAAACCCTGGAGCCGTCCTGGGAATGATTCTAAACCAAGCATGGAAAGTTGACCGAGGGGGCATTATTTGCTGTGGGAGGATTTGAAAGTTTCTGTACTGGAAATAGTAACAAATACATTAATTCGCAATGGCGAAAGACGGTTATCAAAAAATTGGTGTCATGTCGTGTGTCGGCTGGTGGTTCTTCAAAGGACCTGTCCACCTCCTAATTCTTAGACCCCATGAATGTGGCCTTTTATGGAAAAGAGGTTTTTGCAGATGTTAGGGTCTTGAGGTGAGATCATCCTGGATTACCCGGGTGGGTTCTAAATCCAATGACAAGTTTCCTTATAAAAACAGTAAGAGGAAAGGACACAGACACACAAAAGAGGAGGAAATGGAGCCACGAAGGCTGAGATGGGCCTGGTGTACCCACAGGCCAGGGATCGATGGAGCCCCCAGAGGGTGGAAGAGGAAAGAAGGGCCCCCCCGCCCCCGCAAGGCCCCGCAGCAGTTGGAGACGGCACAGGATTTCCTAAGGGCTCCTGGAATGTGGTGCCTACGTCTTGCAGGCAGAAATACAACAGAACAAATAAAATAACTTGATTTTACCAGCGCACTTGGGAGATTTAATTCAGAAGATGCATTCGCAAGACTGATAAGGAAAAACAAAAGGCCAGTATCAACATGGCCAGTATGATATTGTCCTGTAGATGGACAGGCTTGTGCGGCAAAGACCGACCTTCTCTTCCTACCAGAAGCCTACATGGGAAGCCAAATGAGAATTGAATGCTATTTGTTGAGCATGAAATGGGAACAAAAGGGATCAGTGGACAGCATTTTATAATCTAATGGCACCAAAGCTAAATAGCTTGAATATCTACTCCACTGTAGAGATTTGACTGTGGATACAATCAGAACATTAAAAATCCACTTTTCAAGGCTCCCTTCTCTTGATGTCCCCAGAAATATTTGCTTCTGCGTCCCTTTTCTCCTGTCCTTCCCATATTCAGCACACGGACACGTCTGGCTGGTCTAGGAGCCTCCTCACCATTTTTAAGTGACTTCACATTTTTTTCCACACTGATCCATTAGCAGTTAAGTTTGGAGGTTAACCGTCAGAGGGCACCCCTGATTACCGGGTCTCCAGCCAGCGCACTGCAAATCCCTGCTGGGTAGCAAGCGCATTTCTGGCGGCCAAGGTACAAATGCCTGTGACATTACACTTATCTTTACCCATCACTAATCCAAATCCAAAGTCACAAAGTTTTGTAGATAAAATTAAATTGGATAGCAAAGGTAGCTGACCTTTCGATAAAGCCATTTTAAAGAATTCAGTTAGATGTGACAAAATAAGAAAATAAAAATGTAAGGCTGCTCCAGAGGAGAAACTCTGATAAGTGGCCAGAAATGAAACTTGTTCCTCTAAAATTATTCGGTCTTTGTTATCAGGAGAGAAATAATCACATATTAAGCCAAATGTGCTCCTGGTATGTTTCCTACTTTGAAAGAGCAACTATATCCTACTGGTGAAGAAAAAACAACTGCAGCTGGGACACGGTTTCTGCCACTCACTGGAGACATTTAAAGTCTTATTCATAAAAGGCCAAATATTAACTATGTGATAAAAACTGAAAATTAAGTTTTTGTTTTCATAGAACTTCGTTGGCTGCTGTATTTACTATATTCTTGCTCAGTAATTATTCTGAATTTACCATATAAAAGAATTTCAATTATAGCTCTAGGACCAAGTGACTACTTAGTGTGCATACAAATTGAAAATTCCAGCTTCCTCTCTTCTCATGCCTTTTGCTGATGAAAATGTAATTCTCATTTTTAGATTTTAGAAGATGGAAGCTGTAGTCAGAAAAATTGCTGGACTGCGTTTGCTGTTCCACTTAAATTAAATGATACCCTGTTTATTCCTCAAGTAAATTGGTTTTCACAAGTATATACCAGCAAATCCAACACCAGCTCCTCTTTTCCCACACATACACACTCTATTTTGGTGACATTTTCAATCAGTGGCTAGGCATAAGGTCACAGAGATGTGCCACATCATTAAATCACAATGTATTAGCTCAGGATCTCCTTAGAAAGTAGTCCCAGAATTTTTCTCTCTCCAAATTAGTAACCCGGAGAAAATGATCTAAATTGCCTGAGAATGCATTTGATCCTGAAACCTCACTCATGCTCCAACACATAGACAAGGCAACATTCATAGCACAAACTTCAGTCTAGACTTACAGCATGATTTTTAGGGTTGTGTTTCTTAAACACTAGAGTCTATTGAAGGCAACTCTGGCATGTTACTTTTTAAAGAAAGGTTCGAATGTGCTTCAATCATTCATTAGACTTCAATGCTTAATACCTGTGTGTACCAGTTCTTACGGTCTAGCCTGTTTTAGGTCAAATTTCTGATGGTTGTCTATGCCACACATGACTTTTCCTTTTTTTTTTTTTCTTTCCCCGAGACAGAGTCTTCTTCTGTAGCCTGGGCTAGAACGCTGTGGCATCAGCCTAGCTCAGAGCAACCTCAAACTCCTGGCCTCAAGAGATCCTCCTGCCTCAGCCTCTAGAGTAACTGGGACTACAGGTGTGCACCACCACACCCAGCTAATTTTTCTATTTTTAGTAGAGACAGGGTCTCCACTCTTGCTCAGTTGGTCTCAAACTCCTGACCTCAAGCTATCCTCCCGCCTTGGCCTCCCAGAGTGCTGGGATTACAGGCATGAACTACTGCACCCGGCCTACACATGACCTTTAATCTCCCTCTTAGGATGAAAGCAGTAGCTTGTGTATGTCTTTCCCAAAACGATGAATCTTGCCAAGAGCAAGAGCAAATCCAATTGCACAAATACTTCTCCAGCACCATCTTGCATCATACTTGGTTGGCCAAAGCCAACACTGACAGAGAGGCCAGACCAAGGAGGAAAGTCACTGCAATGTTCCCTGCAAAGGGTGAGGGCCCTGGGAATGACCAGTTGTTTCAATCTACTGTAGTCAGTTTTCTGCTCACAAGTGCTGACTTCCCTCCCATTGGGGAAAAAATGCTTAGACTCATCCCTAGGATCTACCCAAATCTCTGCACATATAAGTTTGGTGTCCGAGACCTTGTGACTTATTTTAGATCCATGTTTCCTTCCTCTTTATCCAAATAACTGTGCAGTAAAAAGACAAGGAATTTGCCTCCAAAACACCAAATATGCAATGGTGAGAGAGATACATTTTAGCCATAATTAACATTTTCATTTGGAAAAAAAAAACAACCAGATACACGTAGCCGTCACTGGTCCACAGCGATTCTGAAATCTGAGGAGCAAGTGTTGAAAGTCCTCCTTCATATGGAGATGGGTCTCGTCCCTGCCCTCAGATGTGGCCTCTACTTCCTCCATAAAGATACTGGAAAACATGCCTCCTGTGCAGCTTCCGGTCATAGCAAGGTTTTGGTCCAGAAACCTTCCTATATTTTAATAATTTTAATCTATTGTTTGCTAGTTTTTCTAGAACAACCACTTTAAAAAGTAAAAAAATAAAGTGAAAAATAACAACAACTAAAAATCCACGAAGACTTTTTCTGTTTCAGATTTGAGGTTTTTCATGTACCGAAAGCCTTATTATCTCTGCGTGTCTGTGTGTTTCAGAGCTTCCCTTTCTAGACATAATCAGAGCTACCGTGGGTGTATCAGGCTTCTATGAAACAACACAGTCGCATTTCTAGAACTCTTTTTTTTCTCCTTTTGCTAGCAGGGTCTACTAGACATCAGCTTGGTTCTTTCAGATGACTTAACAAGAGAAATCATTGATTTCATTTTTACCCTGAGGCTATGTTTTAACTTGAAACAATTTTCTTGTCTGGAGAAGAGGAAGAGGAGAAACAGGCTTATTTTCCAACAGCCTCAAATTCTAGGATTTTTAGACTCTATGTAGTCATTTCTTTGAATTATGCCTCAAAATTGGCCAGCTCATTATTGATTAAATGTCTCTCCTGATGTATCTTCTCAAATGTAGCGACAAGGGACAGTGGCCCCATACAAATCCAATAGGCCATTAGGTACATTTTTTTTTTTTAATTTTATAAGGTACTAAGTCTTCTCAACTGTTTAACTAGGGTTGCCATTTTCTCAGCTCTCTATAACACTTTCCTCACCATTTTCCGATATTCTCTTAGTTTTTTCATCACTGGTAACTTCCAATTGCCACTTTGTCCCAAAGTAAACACCAAGATGTCAGGTTTCTGTTCAAGTAGCACTTTGGCGTGATAGTGCTATTGCCATGTTACATATTATCATCAATGTCATAGTAGTGCTGCGTGCAGAACAACCACAGGCTTCTGACACATGAGATAATAAACTTTTATTCAGGTCATGAGTGTGCAAGCTGGAAATTTAGGCTGTGGTGGGTGGGTGGTTCTTCTCGTCTTCATGAAGCTAACTCATGTGTCTGGACATTGATGGTGGAACATAATGGGTTCATTGGATTGACGTCAACAACTCCAGTCTGCTCATTTCTCTCACCCTTTTCCCGGGACCTTTGAGCTGGTCTTGGCAGGTCCTTCTCCTGGCGGTGACAGAGGGCAGGGCCAGCAGAGTCATAATAATCACATAAGCGCCTTTTAACCTTCGGTTTGCGTTAGTTTGCTTACATTCCATTTGCCAAAATGAGTTAAGTTTCAAACTCAAGACCAGATTGGGGGAACCCCAAGATGCTTCCTATAAAAGGGTGAGGCTGCAGAGAAAGAGAAAAAAACAGGGGCCAACTTTGCAATCACACAGCTAGAGCCAGCTCCTAATTTCTGAGTAAACGTAAACGTAAGAGCTTTATTGTAGTCTGGAGAGATGGAGTATCAGTGAACTCGTATGTAATGGCTGAGAATACTACACATTTCAGGACGTGCAAACCAACTGCAGAGGCTCAAGAACCACCTACACGTAGAACATTAAATCAAGGGCTGCAGAGTACAACGGGTCCTTAAGAAATACTAGTGGATTTTTGCTTCCATTATGAAGGAAGAAGTTCCTATTCATTCTGCCCCAGTGCTTAATTCATGAAAGGGGAAGGGCAGCTGTGCCAATCTAGGAACGCCGCTCCAGACTTCCAAAAACAGAGGAAGGGGACGACTCTCCCATAGTTCATCTGGGGCCAGGTCCAGCCACGGGTGCTTAGTGAGAAGGCTGGACACGTCTTCTCCTGGAATTCAGATACGCTGCCCGGAAACAAGGGTTTCCCTGGTTGTACCTGACATTTCCAGATGTTCTGAAACCCTTTATCGGTGGCACATCCACACAAACGTATCTATGCAAAAACATGGTCATTAATGGAAATAGGTTTCCTTTACGTAGGAGTTATCCTTACGTGCTCTACGGACAGAGACCCGGCCAGCGTCTCGCTGCAAGTGCGTCCTTACAGCCGCCCTGCAGACGGGGAAGAGCAGACAGAGCACGCGAGAGAAGCAGTAGATGCAAGCACGGTTTAGCTTTAAACCTCTTGTCTTATGTCAGTCATGCATGTGATGCTTGCGTTTCACGTACATGCAAGTGGACACACGCACCACACGCATTCTCCCCGAACCTACATATGTGAGGTGATGTTCCAGGGAGAGGCACTGTAGTGACGTTTTGTGTCCTTGTCCTTCTGGGTGCAACTGCAGCCCAGATGGAGATGATTGAAGCCAAATTTAGGAACGTATGGAAACACATTTAAATGTGGTATGGGCCAATAATTTTGCATATTTTATGATTATAAAGAAAAGTTTAAAAATGAAGAAAATTAAAGTTATCTATACTTCTAACACCAAAAATAGTCACTGTGGATATATTATTGGCTATCCTTTGAATATTATTTCTATGAACATAAATATATGGCTTCATGCAAGAGAACTGGTGCTTCTTTGTATGTATAAAATCTTTCAAAACTACATTTTAACTAAGTGGTAAAAGATTCTTGGTGGTTTGGTTCCTATGTAAACTCATTTCTATGCATTTTCTTTTTTTTTACATATACCATGGAGCCCCAAATGAACATTAATAAAAATAAGAACCTGGCTCACCTTAAGCCTGTTGATGCAAATAAATATGAAACCTTGTCTTTTGCACAGACGGGTAAGCACATACCTTGAGATCAATAAGATGTGACAACTTACTACCCACTCAATTGGACATCTGAGATGACGTCAGATATCCAAGCTCACAGGGAACCAGCTAAAACGCAAAGGGGCAGATGGGTTGTGATGTTTGAGAAGGGCAAAATTAATATCATTTTGATCTTTTATGAGCACAGAGGTTAAGATAAGAATTGAAAGAGAAGTTAAACCAATATGTAGTTCCAAAATGCCACTCAACAGAAAACATATCTTAGCAGAAAGTGCTTTCTCTAAAAGAGCAAAATCTTAAAAGTTATATTCTAAGTATAGACACTAGAAGTTGATTTTTTAAGAAGTACTGAAGATGGCATATGATGTTGCAATTTCTTCAGAAATAGAGGATTAAATATTGATGCCCAATCAATAGCTGAAGCACCTAAGGTGACAAGTTAAGTGATTTCAAATTGGACTTTAGACAATAATAGAAAGTCCTCCTAAAGTCCTTGTTCAGCTGGCTCTAACTACAGCCTTTGTTAAAAACGGTTTTCATTTTGTACTTTAGTGAAAAATCAAATATTTGATTCAGCTCTTAGAATGCTTTTCTTGAAAGAGTTGAACTTTTTATCATTAAGGATAAATTCATGCCTCTTTTTGTTCCTTGAAGCATCTGTTTTAGGGAGTGGTACCCGAGGGTGTGACATGCAGGCCAGCCATGGAGCATATGCCACAGGAGAACAAAAGGGGCATATACTTGCATTAAATAATTAGTATGAGGTCTCTACACCATCCTGCAATAAACACAGCACATTAGGAGGTAAGGGCATCACACGGCTCTGAAGGAAACCATTTTATGAAAGGATTCTGAAATAGAAAGTCAGTTCTCCATCATTTTATTTTTTCTAAACCCACAGAGACTCTGAACATGATTTGTGTGTGCATGTGTGTGCATGTATGTGCATGGGTGGGTGTGTGCGTGTGTACTTATGAGCTGTGCCCCAGACCCTTATGTTGTGCTGCCATTGTAATACGCAGTCAGGTGTGCAAAAACAGAAGGATCTAGGATTGTATCCTAGAGGTAACCCCAAGTTGTCACTGTTACATAAGTAAAAACTGACTTTGGTATCAACTGCCACCCGAAAGGAGCAAAAATTATAACAGTAGCAATGAGGTCAATAAAAATGAGTTGTGTTAAAAGTGAACAAAGGGGAGAATTTTATGTGCTTATTGGTTAGGGGAGGGTCAACTTACAGCCCTCATATCCAAACGGTAGTATCACAGTGCATATGTACGTTAGGAAAGAAAAAGTGATAACTTGCAACTTCACACAGACAAATGCAAAGATATTTTACTTCATATTTATCACACTATGTAGTATCAGGAAACAAGTACCATGATTATGAATCAGGAGTCCAAGGTCACCTTACTCCTTAATTTGGTGACCATGTGACCACCACCAGGATGCCTTAAGTTCAAGTCACTGTATTTGGAAATACGATGTATAGTGTCTACATAGCAGTGCTGTATCGATTAAACAAGACAATATCTGTGAGCATATTTTATAAACAATGAATAAGTTGTTAATATGATGTGAACCAGAGTCTGGTCTGTAGGTCCCCAAACCAAGAAGCTTCCCTTGCATTTTTTTCCCCCAACAGAGTAAGTTCTGCCTTGGGACTAAACTGCAGCAAGAAGACAGCTTCCTGGTGAAGAATGGAAGGGAAGCTACTATTAGAAATTCACAAGAATGGCTAAAAGCAGTAAAACAAAACAAAACAAAACACCACTTGTCAAGCATAACAATTTCAGCCTTTCCATTTCCAACTCTTAAGATTCTCCAGCTGTGGTTTGCTGTTTAGATGAGACATCCACCTGTGACCTCCACTGAACCACTGGGCTGCTCATTCCGCTAAATTATCCCTGCTTTGTAGTAATGGTGCCCCTGACTTGTTCTTTGCTTTTCTCTCCCCTAATACTGCCTGAAGTTCTCAGGCAGTTTGAGGAACTTCAGTTCTGTGAACCTCTGGAATATTCAAATTTTCTTTCTCAATCCACCTCATGATTTTAAACGGACCATGATCAGTGATGTCCATTCTCTTGCTCTGTGCTGGGCCGTGGTGCACCATTTAGACGAGAAGATTTGGAAATCGTGTTCCTGCATGATTTGTCCCAGAAGGCGTGTCAAATGCTAGTCCCCTCGAGTCCTGCAGCGCCCAGCTGAGAGCCTGGCTGTCCTGCCCAGCTAGCGGAGAGGGGACGGCTCCCAATGGACAGCACCTCTGTGGGTGTGTGAGTTGTAAACCGCTCTGCACCTGGGATTGAGGGCAGAAGGCACAAGTAGGGGAAGGAAAGGAGTGATTTGATTGGCAGCCTTAAAATAAGGACTCCTTGAAGACTGGAGAATTTGTCGCAGCTCAGCCGACACAGACGTGAAATATTAGAGTGGTGAGGGGATGCAGCTCAAGTTCTGTCCTGAAGTTTGTTGGAAAATGCACCCAAGAGTGGAAATCATAATGCCATGAAATGAGCATCGTAACAATGACGCTTCAAGACCTAAATCTGATCTCACGTTTCCAGTTCCCTTAATTCATCATTTACTGTCATTTATTTGGCTAACGTAGTCATTCAACACACATGCTTTGGTGCCCATCACTTGCAAGATTCCTGGCAACATAGATGAAAAGGCAGCACATGGCCTCATAGAAGTCATGACAAACAATTGCCGCAGTAACCCCGTGGAAATTGATATACACTTTTCTGTATTTGAGATGTGGCTGGAAAGGGAGGAAAATTAGGCACCCGGGCAGGATCTAAGTGAGGGTTTGATTGTCAGCATGAATGCTGGTGGCCAGTGTCGTCAGCAAGGCATAGACTAGAATTCTTGGCTTGTCATAGCCAAATACTTGTGAGCGGATTCCACCCCACAGTATTTCTGATAGTAGCTTCCAAACAAGAGGACGTCAAAAGTGAGCAGGAGTAGCTATGCTTGTGTCAGATAAAACAGACTTTAAAACAGCAACGGTAAAAAGACACAAAGAAGGCCATTATGTAATGGAAAGGGGACCAGCGGGCCGCATGCTCCACCTCCTCTGTCCAGTGCTGATCCCTCTAGACACACCTGCCTGTCTTTGCTCATGCCAGTCTTCTCTCCAGATGTACACCTTTCCCGTGATTATACTGCAATTGCTGCAGACATCAGATAATACCCATCCTCCCAGACCAAGCTCAAATGTTTCCTCCTATCTGTGGCTTTTACTAAGCTGCTATCATAGTTACTTTCTCATTTGTGCTCCTCTGGTCATTTTTAAGCACTTATTTTTTTCATTCCTAATAGAAGACTATCTTACAGCACCAGGACTAGGGTGCGCTCATATATACATAACAGAAATTGCCATTAAAAGTATACATTTATATCCAAGTCCATGCAACATGAGAACCCAAATAAATGCATTCCCCTCTTCCCTGTTTTGGAGTCTATGGGACAAAACTTCATCTTACAGAGGCAATACATAAAAATCAAGCCAAAATTAAGAACAACTGATCAGAATCTGACCAGTGAGGAATTTGGAAGCCCGTAACTCAAAGAATATATTTAATATGCTTGGAAAGTCAGTGTTATAGAAAGCAACATTCAAAACATTCATACAGCAGTTGTGTACTTAGGTCTGAAAAAATTCATAAAGGGAAAAAAGACTTATTTCATCCAATCTAAAATTTATCAAAAGAGAAGCGTAATGCGTTTTAGAAGAGAACCAGCATGACTAATTAACATTGATTAGATTGCGAATTTTGTGTAGTACAGGAAGCGAGAGAGGAACACTCTGTCCAGCATTTCAAAAACTATCATCAAACTTCCACGACATTGGCATGCTGCTGTTGCATGTGATATTTATATAGTGGCTATTGAAGAGGAGATCAAATTGCTTTTTTATGTAAGAAATTGGATAAAGAACAGGAATCGAGTAAATCCAAGGAGTAATTTTCTCATGAACATGAATTGATGGGATGTGTTCAGGTCAAATATAATGTGTGTCGCTGTGCAGCTGAGGCAGGAATCTGACATTTCTTTGGCCCTGCTATAAAATTTAAAGTGACATGCTTTTATTTTCCTCTGGGACAGCTGTTACAATTCTCAGATGAGAACGGGGCCCAGCTGGCACGTCTTAAATGGAAATACACATGGATAATAACCGTCGGCTCTAAAGGACTGCTGGCTAACCAGGAATCAAATTAGAGGTAAGTAAAATCTCTGTTTATACTTCCTCTGCTGTTAAACCTTCCCAGGGATTTGATTATATATTATTAGCATGAAGATTCATGAAATAGGAACCCCAGGAACCAAAACAGTATATTTAGCTTCGAGAGACTCCTTGTGTGTGCGCGCGTGTCTGTGTTTCTGTGTGTGCCTGTGTGTTAGCCTGACACACAAATCTTTCTTCCTGTGTATGTGAAAATAAGAAGAATAAAATACTTCACGATTTGCTCAGACCTCTTCAGTGGGGAACAGATCTCATCTAGGACCCAAGACAATGGCTTTTAAACCTACTCTGATCTACTTCCCTTCAGGAAGGCATAAAAAGCAATGTTTTCAGCATGAGCTGACACCCCACTTTGAAGTCGTGGACGCGAGGCTCTCAGGGCTCTTAGTTGATCATGGACCTAAACGTGGTTGACTGTTTTGAGAATTACTAGGAAACATCATTCACCCCGTTGCGTTCCCTGGCATTTCCAGCTCACGTTTGGAATGTCTTATTTATTAATCTAACAGGAATTCAGAACTGTCATGTGTTAGAGAAAACTGTGATAAAAAGGCATTGGAGAAGGAAATTTTAATAAATGAGACCCTTTATCTGACGTTATTTCATCTACACTGTACAATTTAATGTCTGCAGTGCGCCTGTGGGTTAGGTTTGCACCCATTTTACTGATAAGGAAACAGACACACGCAGTTTAGTTTACCCGGGGCAGAGCAGCTGCAGAACTGTCCAAGTCCAAAGAATGTGTTTTCCTACCACATTTTGCTTAGAGACTAATAAATGTGAGTTATTCAAGTTTCTGCTGAATATTAGAAGTGAACTGCACTTGAACGCTTTAAGAAACAATTTTAGTTGTTTTGCAACAAATGTCATTTTCCTGTTGACAGAAATAAACAACACTTGGATATTCGCCCTGGGGTGGGACTCACATCAGTGACTACTGCACTTGGTTGGGAAGAGTATTCATAGCACGGCACCGAGAGACAAGTCGTCTGCTGTTGTCACGAATGAGAAAGTGGAGCTCCCAGCACTTCGCCTTGCCGTCTGACAGATTTGCTGGTCCCCATGTGGTCTGCTCAGCAAACGACGGTTTCCAGGCATGCACCGCTGGCAGCTCTATGGGATACCACAAAGTTCCCATTTATGTGCCGACGTCCCCCAAAGTTTCCTGACTTCAAACATCTGTATGTCGAGACAGACATTTTTGCAAATTGTGAGAACAACTCTTGACTTATGCAGAGCTTATGAATATTTCTAAAATGAAAACCTCTTTGCTTTGTCTTGGAAAGAACAGCACAGGGCACAGTCATGATCACATTTTTTGGAAGAGCTTTTTCTTAGAATCATAGAGTTAGCGGAAACCTTAGAGGCCACTCAGGGTACCCAGGTCCCCGGCACAGAAATGAGCTGGATGAAGTCCTCTGCCAGACTCTGCTGTAGTCCAAAGAAGACTTTTTCCATTGTTACGTGACTTTCATTGTTAATTCTGTCTTTTATGGAGCTTGTATCTACATTTCTTCCTGGTGATACTTATTTTGTCCTTTGTTCTCCCACATGCATGACACCAGCCAGTGAATACCATTGGGGGGTCCAGCATTGACCTTGTCCTCTCCTGTGGACCTGCAGATCCAATACCCTGGGCTTCCCAACTTCCGGACGTGGGACTCTGTCCCTGATTCTGCCCATTCTCATCTGCAGCCTTTGCCCATCCCAGGATCCATCTGTAAGTACTTTTCTCACACCGAGGTGCCCCCATTACAACAGAGGTCCTGATGTGGTCCCAACAGCACCAAGTCCAATGACCGTGATCTGGGCACACTCTCTGTGGCAAAACACAGGGACAAACTCTTTTTCATCTGCCACTTTCTTGGAGCCTCATGTTAGATTGTGTTTAATTACATACTTCCTGGTACTTTTCTTATAAATTCTTATCATGTCAAAAATAATTATCTTCTTATACAAATTAGGTTTGAAATTAATTAAACATAGCAATTTGAATTAATCTCTATTAAGTTTCACCTTTTAAAAAATAAATCATTACCTCAACTGATAAAAATAGTTTTAAAAAATATGTTTCTCTTTGCAGTATGTATCTGGTTCTATTTAGTAGAAAAAAGGACAGTCACAGAATATGATGGCAGAATTAGGCTGCCTTATCCCCTAAAAATCTTATTTTTTTCCTGGTTGTTCAGTCAACTATACATCCTGTAAATCTGCAGAACTGTGTTATTATGATTTTAGACTTGAAGAATCAGGACATATTTAGACATAGCAATTCCCCACTTTCAGCTCTGTGTGCCTTTCCATGACACACACGTCCCTGTCACCCAGCCTCACGCATTCCCCATCCTCTATCCCTGGGGTTTCTTATGGGCACACTGGCAACCCGCTTACTACCATTAATTTGGAAAGTCACTCTTGATTCTTGACAAATGAGTCATCCACTCACCTTTAATATCCACCTCCCTAGATGAGCATATAATTCAACTCTGCCCTTAACTTGGCCAATGGCAATAAATTAAACTAAGAGCCTCTCCCTGGGGCTTTAACCTTTTTTTCCACCCAGGAGATGGGTGTGGGTGGACAGCATCACCGGAGAAGATTGGCCTCATCACACCGTGATGCGGCAGACAGAGCTGCAGGGGATGGTCATGGTCCTGGGGTTGTTGGCTATCACGTGACGTAGCTAAAATTCCTCTCTACAGCAATGTTGTTCAACTCAGATTATTCCTCCATTGCAAGGTATGTTTTTATTGTATCAGAAAACAGTCGCTGGGTTTCTGAACTGCCCTGCCTCTGTGCGGGTTCATCCCATCATCCAAATGTACTTATCCGGTCACAGCCGCATCTGGGCCACTCTGGCAAACGCACAGTGAAACCTGGGAGGCAGCATGTCCGACGCAGCAGCTGCCTCCCACATCCTGATGAGCTTTGGTCATCGAAGCTGAGTGAGAAGGAAAGCGTTTCAGACAGGATCGCTTTGTGAGTAACCTATTCTAAAATTACTTTGACAGTTGCTTACTATTTTTGTGCATCATTGTCTTCCAAGTAGCCAGTGATTTGAGTAGGGTAGACAAACAGGGAAAACCAAAGACCCAAATTTGAAAGATCCAGCCTCCACATCCGACTGAGGGCCGCTACGACAGAGACACTGAGCATCTCTGGACGGACAAGGCCCCGGGGAGGCAGAGGTCAAGCTGCCAGGGTTACGTGTTGAGCTAGAAGCCTTGTGCTCAGGCAGGAAAACAGAGGAAGATCCTTGAGATGCATTTGTTTTCCTGTCATTATGTTATTTGTCCTTTGAGAAACAAGCACTGATTTAAAGTAGCTGTGTGATAAGAGGCATTAAATAACACAATGCTCAGTAAACTTATATTAAAATAGGTGTGTAGCTCAAACTGGACCAGTGGGGATTGTTGGGTTATCTCACAGCCAAGGTGTGGTGGGCTGAACAGCGCCCCCTTACCCCAAAAAGACATGTCAAGACTAGTGTCAAGAGAGGTAAGAGTGAGGCGTGGAGGCAGACAGGGAGAGAAGGACACCTCACAGCGATGGGCAGAGACCCGGGTGATGCAGCTGCAAAGACCGCCAGCCACCGTCAGGATACAAGAGGGAGGTTCTGCCTCTCAGGCTCCAGGAGTCAAGACCATCAAGAGATGGAGATGTGAGAGCTGGCGTGATGGAGCAAATTTGGTAAAACTCCAGCAACTGAAGTATTGCGGATTAGAATCAAGGGAGTGTGGACGCTCTTGGTACGGTGTTAAAACTTACTCACACATTAAAAATTACTTCAAAACAAAAGTAAAAGA
Source organism: Indri indri (assembly GCA_004363605.1). Classification (NCBI taxonomy): domain Eukaryota; kingdom Metazoa; phylum Chordata; class Mammalia; order Primates; family Indriidae; genus Indri; species Indri indri. The sequence goes on along the minus strand of RJWJ010004126.1, from coordinate 52,342 downwards.
AAACGTGGGCATGGAGAATAAAATTAATTTCTTCGAAAGCAAATGGTCCGCCAGGCGTGATTCTAAATCAAACAGCTACTGTAGCTAGCTGGAAGTTGTGGCCACACCTACGGCACGGACTTTCTATAAGGCCTGTTTTCCTTGCACGTTCGGTGGAGGGGGGAATGCACAGGAGGAGACTAAGTAACCCAAAGCGAGTGAAATAGTAACACCACTGAACATGCATCGGTTTTGTCACACAGACCCTGAGATGTGCCCTCGCAGTGTGTCCACTGTAGACTGGTCTCCATTAGAGGAATAATACCTTTCAGAGAGCCAGCTTCAAAGGTAAATTTCTGAGAATTGGATTATCGTCAGGTGAGGTTAGCGCATTTCCACGGGACAGCCTAGCGTCAGAGTAGGAGAAGTGGTGCCAACGATGTTAAACGGAGAGGAAATTAAATTCTGAAATGAATGCAGCAATTTCCATTCTCCCAGATGTTGTTAAGGGCTGAAATTGATGCTCTACACTTACGTGGTTCAAAAAATCATTTGAATCACTCATATTGTGGGGAGAAAAGCAAACCTCGACATCCAAATGCATCAAATTGCTATAGAACGTGTCCACAGTCCCAGCAACGTGGAACAGCCCCTTCTCGCAGACCCGCCCTGGTGTTCACACCTGCACATGGGAGAGGAGGGAGGAGTAAGCAGGCTGTCCTGGACCTCAGGTGGGTCCCCCTGAGCTGTCCAGCTTCCTTCATGCCTCCCACCTTTCCCAGACGGGGAACTGTGGACACGTCCAGCCCAAACCACCCACAGCACAGACATAAAACGCCCCAAGGAAAGCTGGTCCCTCTAGCAGAAGGCTAGAAGAGGGTGGGCTGGCACCAGAAAACCTGCCTGGAAACACCTGAGCCAGTGCAGCAACAGCCCAACAGAAACACCGAGTCATAAACTCCACGGGCTGACCTGCCTCCACGCTGCCCCCATCAAGGCCAGCAGCTCTTCGCTGCGGGTGGGTGGGTCTGAGGGCCTGACCTTCCTTCTCCCTCCTGGTGGGACACTCAGTGCCCAGCTCTCCTGCTGAGTAGGGCTGGAAGCTGATCCCCCACACCACCCAGCACGGATGGGGCAGAGTGAGGTGATGAGAGGCGGAGCCCACTGGTACTCGTGCCCCCTGCACCTGTCTCAATCCCCCCACACCTGTCTCATCTCTCCCACACCTGTCTCATTTCCCCCTACTAATCTGTCTCATGCCTCCCACACTCATCTCCCCAGGGCCCGCCAGGAGCTGAGCTTTGCCCCTACTTAGCAGCAACAAAGCAACGTGTCCCCCTCGGCTTCCTCCCTCCCTGGCAATGAGGCCCTGAGGGGATCTCAGATTACATTACCCCCATAGGCAAATAGATGGTGCCTGTCATTACCCCACTTTCCTCAGGAAGGTGTTGGGGGGCCAAGGGGAGGATGGGAACTCAACCCCGTCCTGCAACAAGGCACTGGAGCCAGAGCTCCCCTTCCGTCAGGGACTAGGGCAGGGCAGGGAGAAGGCAGCACCTGTGCTCCCACCTGCTTAGGAGGAGATCACAAAGGGTCTCATAACATCCAAAATGTCCAAGATAAAATTCAAAACCCCCTTTTATACCAAGAGCCAGGAAAGCTGCAACTTGAATGAGAAAATGCAATCAGCAAACAGCATCAACACATGAATCAGATGCCGGAATTGTCTTGCAGGGATTCCAAAGCCACCGTCATACAAATGCTTTCATAAGCAATTATGAGCTCTCACAAAACAAGTGAAAATGGGAAATCTCAGCAAATAAGTCATGAAAAAGAACCAAATGGGAATTATGCAATGGAACAGTTCAATAAATGGAATCAAGACCTTGGTGGGTGGGATTAATAGTGAAGTGGGGAGGAGGGGATGGGATGAACACATTAGAGGGAAGAGTAATAGAACCCACCTGTTCTGAGCAAAGAGAAAATAGACTCAAAAAAAAAGAACAGTCTTTGGGACCTGTGGGATGATAACAAAATAGCTAACTTTCCTGTCGCCGGAATCCCAGGAGAGGAGACAGCAAGTGACACTTCGTGTAACACTTTAAAAAATAGTGAGTAGGAAGGCCCCAAATTTAGCAAAAGACACAAATGTACAGATCTGAGGAGATGAGTAAAACCCAAACTAGATAAACTCAAGGAAACCCACGCCATGACACATCATGACTACGTTTCCAAAAACTGAAAACAAAGAAAACAAGCTGACAACACTCAGGGAGAAATGGCGTGTTACTGACGGGAACACCACACACTGACCGTGGATTTCACATCTGAAACCCCGAGGGCCGGAACGAAGCACCGCCGCGTGTTCTGAGTGTGGAGATGAAGGGATTGTCGTCGTGGATTCTACACGCAGTGGAAACACCCTCCGGGAATTGCAGGGAGATACACACATCCTCAGACAAGGAAACTAGGAGGAATTGTCACGAACAGACTCGCCGTTAAAGGAAAGCTAGGGGAAGTTCTCTATGCAGGAAGTAAAGGGAGAAAACTTGGACTCCTATGAAGGAAAATAGGATGTTGGAATGGATGAGAATAGGGCTTTCTCCACTCACATTTGCTGGTCGATGCACAAATAAGAACATTATGTAATGTGGAACTCCATATATTTGCAGAACATTATGTAACAAGGAAATACTTAGGGGAATTTTTGGTAATTATAATCTCGATTCTTTTTTAAAGAAATTCTGTAAGGTCTGTAGTGATGCCCCCTCTTTCATTCTTGATCATGAGATACCAGTCTTTTATCTTTTTTTGGCTTGTCAGTCTAACTAGAGTTTGTCTTTTTTTCTTTTAAATCCCTGAAAAATTCCTTTTGGCTTTGTTGAGTTTCTCTTTTTTACCTATTTAGATTGCTATAATCGCTGTTATTTTCTTCCTGTTAAGATTGCTTTTGTTCTACATCCCTCCCCAAGGTTTGTTCTCAATGCCAAGTATTTTGTTTGGTTTTTGGCTTTGTTTTATCCTTGATGCTTTTTTATTTATTGACTTTTCTGGATTAATTCTGTGGCTTCTGTGTTCCCAACAGTGTATTGTTACTGTTTCCAGCTAGGTTTTTTTTTTTTTTTTATGTTGTTGTTTTTATTTGTCAGTCTGTCTCTCTGGAGGCCAGCCTGGGTTCATATAATTTAGTGTCCTCCAGTGACTGGTCTGATATTTTCTTAAATGCCTCCCTCATTTGTCTTCCATTCCTGGCCTAGAGAGTCTGTATGGCAAGCTGTGCCTCCAAACATCTCAGAGATTACAAAGCAGCCTTCTTGTCCACTTTCTTCCCGGGCAGGGCCTCGTGTTGAGCCAGAGGTGAGCAACTGCGGCCTTCTCCTTTCCTGGGTCACTCCTGGGCACGCACACATGTGCACACACACGCGCACACACATACAACCTTCCACGTCCCTAGGGACACGTCACTGATTTTCCCAGTTCCCTGTGCTCATGGAGTTCTCTGGCAATTGCTTTTAAAGTCCCAGCCAGACTCTTGTTTGCCCTGACTAAACTCACCGCGTCAGGGAGCTGTGATACAGTAAGATTGCTATTGTGTTGGTGATCCTCTGGGTGAGGGTATTTTTATTCATTGAACTTAGCTCTAAGCCAGATAAAATAGCCAAAAGTACTAACAGATGTAAAGCATGGTTAATTATGAATGTGAAATGAAGCAAAAATGAAATAAATGGCAGACGTCTTTTATTATGGCTCTTATGCATTATGAGATTGAATCATATTATCATAATTTTTGTTGCTCTCTGCTTGCTGTGGTTTTATGAACTCTATGTTCTCATATGTTTCAGCTTTTTCTCACCCTTGTTGCATATAATGGGAGATAATTAATTTATTTAAAAAAGAACACAAGCTTGTAATTGATTCAAGAATGTCTGCTGACTTCCAAAAACAAAGATGGGTAAGATTTGGAATCTTATCCAATTAAAATTGAAATTAAAATTGATCACATATTATTCATTATTTAAGCTACTATGTTTATGTACATGTAAAATTAAACCTTCCATTTACTATTTTATTTTAATTCATGGACAATATTTTTATTTTATTGAAATGTGCATTGTTCTAGATATTCATCATATATAACAAATTTACTAATTTATGTAACTCTGACTTAAGTTGCAAATAAATTTATTATATATAATCTCTGGCTTGTAAATTTGAAAATACTGATAGAGGAAAAAAAAATCTTGAAAACTTTTTTGTATGAAATCTACCTCTAAACACCACTTGTTTCTTATTAAAGTCTCACTTGCTAGTGTAAGGAAGAAAAACTACTTTTTAAATGTTTGATAAAGCTTCAAGCCAACACAGATACAGCCATAAGATCAGAGTTTACAAATCTATTATGGTTCCAAATTTGTAACAAATATAATAATGTTTTAAAGATGATTTACATAACTGTAATAATCATTTCAGAAATTGAAACTGGTAAATTTAATTTTTACTTCTCTAGTTTAATGTTACATATCTGATAGTCTAGAACAAACCTGATCAGCAGACAAACAGTACAGTCCTCAAGTTGTAGCACAAATTCTGTTCTTAACGATATGTGTCACCAGATTGATTAAGATATACTTGCTTTTCCTGGTTCCAGCAGAACCAACAGCATGAGGGGATATATTATGCAGGATCATGGATGTGGATTTTAATGCTGCAACTGTCTCCCATAGCTATTTTTGGACTCACTCTCACTTATTTTCCATTTCTCAAAACATTCCATATACTTCAAAGCACATCTTGTTGTCTTTTTAATGTTATCATCATTTATGTAATTCTTTCATGACTATAGTCTGAAAATTTATGTTATCACTAAATTAGTAAATGGAAGAAAACCTTTTATTCTTTAAATGATGGTGAGTGACTTTGATTTTGCATATTTCACAGGCTACTGGAGTTGTAATAATGAAATGAATGTGAGGTTTACTAATGGCAGAATAGCCGAACAACTTCATCATCTCACTTTCTAAGTCTGCATTTTAAATGGCTCAGGTGGCGTCATTGAAAGGCAGCCGCGCCACGCGCTATCTGGAGGTGGAAGCTCGGGAGCGGTTACAAGCAGAAGAATGCCCTTCAGTTCCCTTTGTTCTCCTGTTGTCCCCATTCTAATTCAGGGCATACACATGGTGCCATAATGAATGCCCTTATTCTAAAATTGCTCTCATTAATTTTCCATCTCTCTATTTCTCTTTGAATGACTCATTGTACTACAGAAAAATTTTTACTCGTGGTGCCTCTTAAATCCTGCCAAAGCTGCGTACCAGCCCTCATGGCGTGATTCAGGTGTGCACATTACTTCTGCGGAAACGGGTAAACTTAGCTCCATCAAAGCTGCTGTCTTCTAAACATGCTGTGTTGATTCCCAGCGCCGCATCTCGGACGGCACTTTCCCTCTAGTCTTGAAAACAATCCTTTTCACATAGCAAGGGAGGAATATTTCTTCAAGTTCAAGTCAAGCCTCGTCGAGGTAGAGCCTGGAAGATTCCATCATCAAGTCCGCCTCCTCACCTTCAAGCTAGAAAAAAGGTATGAACACCCAGCGTGTTCCTAGGTTTTATCCAACTGATTTGAAAAGTACATCTTCACAAAAGCCTGCGCACGAATGCTTAGTACATCATTGTCAGGAATGAGTTCAAACGCCAGGCAAAGGCATTAGTCATGTCTCTACCACTGCACTGTCCAAGAGAAGAGTTTTACCACCTGGAGAAAATCCCCCAAGCTTTCCTGATCCACTGAATTCACCCACCTTCCCGATTAACCCCACTGAAACCTGGCAGTCGACCTTTTCACCATCTCTATGGTATTACCTTTTTCAGAATATCCTATCAAGGGCTCGTGTAGTGTGCAGACATCTCAGACTGGATTCTTCCACTCTGCAATGTGCATTCCGGAGTCATTCACATCTTTGATAGCGCGACAGCTCATTCCTTCTTATTGCCAAATAATATTTCCTCTAACATCACAATTTATCCATTTTACAGTTTATTTATTCTCCTAGTGAAGGGCATCTTGTTTGATTGTTTTTGGTAATTGTGAATAATGATGCAAAAACATTTGTGTGTAGGTTTCTGTATAGATTTAAGTTTTCAAATTGGTTGGATAAATACCTAGGAAAATGATTGGTGTTGCATGTAAGACTAAGCTTTGTAAGAATTTATCAAAGTCTTCCAAACTGACTATATGATTTTTTCTTCCCAAGGGCAGTTAATGGGAAATTGTGTTGCTCTGAAGGCTCTCCAGTGATTGTGCTGTCAGTTTCTGCATTTTAGCCAAGCTAATAGGTGTGCGGTAAACTATTGCTACTTCATTTGCATTTCCTAAGTAACACATTATGTTGAACATCTTTTTACATGCTTACTTGTCATCTCTCTGTCTTCTTTGGTGAGCTGTTAGTTTAGATTTTTTTGCCCATTTTTAAAGCGGGTTTTTCGTTTTCTCGTTGTTGAGTTTTAAACGTCTTTGAATGTTTTGGAGATAAATCTTCTATCACACAGATGATTTGCAAGTATTTTATCAGAGTCTATGACGTGTCTTTTCATCTGCTTAACAATGTCTTTGACACAACAGAAATTCTTACTTTCAATAAAGGCTAACATCACGTTTTTTTAACGGGTAGTTGATTTGATGTTTTATCTAAAAACCCATTCCTATAACATTTTCACATTTGTCCTTTTATTCTTTTGAAGATGATTTTTTTTTTAAAAATCCATTCTTCCTCTTCAATATAACAGCCTTAAAGTATAAACAAGATGACAGTACGGTGTCCACTTCTTACCTTCATTTGTTTCTGTATGAAATGAGCTTCCTGGCCCCACGGACCCTACAATCTTCTCTCCCTCTCTCAACGCTGTGTAAATGTCCTGTTTCTGTCTCCCAGCAAGGCCCCATTAAATAGGACGGGCAAACCCAATTAGAGGGGATGTTGCGGGATCCCCCCCCCATGATTCTCCCATAGAAAAAAATGCATCCACAGTTGGAATAACAACAGAAAAACACCCAACATAGGAAGAAATTATGATATAGTGGCTTAAAAGCAGGCACTGTGGCCATTTTCGTTAATTTGACTTATTTTAATTTGATTTATATACGTTTTGAAGTTCGCACTTTAGCACAGAGATCAGTGGTTGCCCACACTCCCCAAGTTCATAAATTGTACACATTTATCTGATGATAACAAAGTAGCGTATTGTAGCGGGTAGCGCAGCCAGGCTCCCGGCCCCCAGGAGGTGAGCGCCTTATGCCAGCCCCCTCCACATCCTCCTCCTCCTCACCTATGCCTCTCCCTGGCTACTCCCCTGCCCCCTGGGTCTCATTCTCCAACGTGTCACCTGCCCTGAGCCATTGCCTCAGCGCCACATTCCGGGAAACCAGTCTGAGCAGCGCACTACAGATTGCAAGAGTCAAGGCAGCTCCCAGAGCAGGCCCTGTCCGAGGATGTTTCACACGTCGAGAGAAGCGCACGCAACACGACTCTCCACCCCTAGCTCCCTCATGGCCCCGGGAGCTCTGGCCTCTGCATGCAAAATAATAAAAGGCAGAAAATGCCTTGTTGGTTGTTTATTTTTGTTTTGGTCCTGACTTTTACCATTAAAGTCCTGTTTTGTACTGAGCATCGCTCACACCTGATTAACCTGCTATACTGTTGTGTTTATCACAGCGAAGTTGCCTTTCCCCCTCCCCATAACTTGTTTGCGTTTCCTTTTTTCTTCTCCTGCTGCGATTTTATTTTCTATAAAGGCAAGTATGTGTGAGGGTGGAGTTAGTGTTTTTATTTTTTTAAATTTGTTTTTGTCTTATGAGGTTCTGTGTTTATTGTCTTCACCCTGCTGGAGCGAGTGGAATTGTCTCTGTTCTGCAGCATTAATTCCAACCTGCCGTTTCCTACCTCCAGCAGGTACCTCCCACCAGGCTGAGAGCTGGAGACACACATTCTCTTAGCAATTGATTAGACTCAATTAAACTCTCGAGATCACTATCAATTATGACACTGGTTGAAAGGAATAGAACAGGTAAGGCCAGGCCTCCATCACACACAGACATAGACGAGATTGAAATGGAGGTGGATAGTATTTGAGCCGCTGAAAATGCCCTGAATGAGCAGAAAGAAATGTAAGTAGTTTCTAACCTTTTCTTTCCCAAAATACTATCACTTTATATCTGTAGAAGTCACATATAAGAGATTCAGAATGATATGTTCTTATGCATGAGAATTGGATTAAAAGAAAATCGTTACATACAGGTAGAATCATGTTCAAATAAAATTATAATTCAGGAAAATCTTCAGAAAGATGCTCGTATTAAGGGCTGCCATTCACTGTGGAATATGTATGTTCCAGGCAGTGAATATAGGGTGAGATAGTTATAGAGGTAGAGATGTACAGATTGAGCTGTATAGATAGAGAGGTAGATAGAAAGTTAGATAGATATCCACATCTATATCTACTTTGCCAAACTTATTTTCATATAACATGCTCAGATACATAAAGTTATTATTCTCCATTTTACCACTGAGGAAACTGAGGCAATGTAGTGACCATGAATTGCAGAACACACCTGAAGTCTCTGGCTTAACTCGCACACAGCAGAATCATTCAAATCCAGGCTGATGACTCCTTGCCACCAATTTATAGCCTTCCAGTCTTAAGTATTCAGGTTATTTATTCTTTGTATCTAAAACTGAACAGCTACTGTGCTGTATTGATTTTATTGGTAGTATTGAGCAGACCTTGTTTCTGATGAAACTATTTGTAAAACCTGCTATTTTGGAAATAAAAATGTATTTTGACATATACAAATAAAACGAACAAAGCTATTTTAAACGTGTGAACTTTTAATGAAGACATTTTAAATTTTGTTCTGAGATATTTAAATTCTCTATGGGTATCTTTTCACTAATTGCTTTACTTGGATACCAATTTGAATAGTTTTTGAAATCATAATACTGTGATAATTTGCACAGCATTGTACCTGCACATCTGTAAATGCAATCTTAATTGCCATATGTATGCAATCTGTGTGCCAATTTGGACAAATGTAAATATATTTTACATAAAGCTGTCTGTATACAGACATAATAATAATAATAACAATATCATCCATTTGTTAGGTGACTGTTTTTGTATCGACTGCTTTCCATGCTTGGATTCTAAGGTGAGTGTCATCTCATTTCACACACACGGTGCCTGGTGCTCTAAGATGCTGTGGCACCCGTCCTCCTCCCAGGGCTGGGGGGGAAGGAGGTGGTGCCTGTAGCCAGGGGTGCTCTCGCTGCAGCCCGAACCACTTCCTCTGCTTCCCACGCAGCACCAGTCTGTCCTCAGCCTCAGCCTCCCTGGATCCAACCTGCCCTGGGACGTCTACTCCTGGCTTCAAGCCTCCGCACCTGTTCTCGTTGTCCATGAACTGCAGGCTGAATATTCCAGCCTTCAGTCCATACAGCACGAGTGAAGTCTGTCCGTAATCTTTCTCTGTTTTTCTTAGAGCAGATAAGTACGCGTCTTGTGCGGTGACAGGAGGATGGTACTAAATCTCGTTTTTGAAGAGACATTTCTTTCTAGGAGTTGAGCTGAAAATAAATCCCACGTACTGTAGTCAGTGACAAAAAATCTATAGAGGTAATGGCCACAGTGACTCTGAAGAAGGAGCTGAATGTATTGTCATAATCACTTGAAAAACTTTCTCAGATAATTGTTTTCAGATTAGAGATGCTTCCGGTCTGGCTAAAATGAGCAATGGCCAGCTGACGTTCTCTCCATTGTATTTAGAAAGTGATGCTCTAAGTTTGAGGTAATGCGGGAATGTTCGACACTATTCGTAAATGAACTAAACAACTTTGGGAAGCAGGTTGTATGGTGGAGGGGAATATTTCAAGATGACCCTTGAAATGAGTCAGACTGTTAAGGTCAGGTCAAGTTCTACGTCATGTGATAAGATAAAATTTTGTTTTTCCACATTTCTCTGTGTATCTTTCTTAGGACCAAACACAGCCACCAGTCCCCCTGAAGCCACTGTCTTTCTGGCCACGTTTCCTTCAGTCCCGGGATACTGCAGTGTTAGAAGTTATAATGTTTGATGAAACCTTCCCCCTAAGAGGCAGGTCGGTATTTGAACAAAGAGCCCCCAGAAAACAGAAAACACTCTGTTCACCACACAGTACGTGGACACTGCCCAGCACAGAGCCTCCTCCCTGGTGCCTGGGATGTGCCGTTCGTTGATCAGCCCAGGCAGAAAAGCCCCGGCTGTTGAGGAGCGGAGATTGCAGTGGAAATCCAGAGAGTTCATTGCAACGAGATCTCTTAAAGCAGGAAGTGAGAGCTGGTTTTATAACTAGGAGATCCTCAAATCACTCCTTGCAACAGTTTGCCTGTCATGCTCAGGTGGACCTGGCCGTGAGATTTACTTAAACACATTTATAGCCACACTCTAAGAGTGCGGAATCAGGAAAATTGATGCGCTTTACAAAAATTAGTTGTCATTCACAATAGAGTGGCTTCTGAGGGCAGACACACCTGGGTGGTGTCTCTTCTAAAGCTGAATGAGCTCCTTCCAGATCCCATCGTAAAATTTCAGGATTAAAACGTTCCATTCCATGAGAAATGCCTTCAAATCACTGCAGCCTTACACCCTGCTCGGTGACACCCTCTCTCTGATTCTGTCCGCACTGCTGGGAGGGCAGCCGATTGCTGTCCTCTGTCATTATGTTTCTCCGCCTCCTGCCAGCTCAGATGGGTAGAGGCAATTCTAAAACTTTCTGTCCTATTGTTTCAATAGGCCTGGGAACAGATTTAGAAATGCGTGGTGAGCATCTGTGCTCGCATTCCTGTCTGTTTAACTGAGAAAACAAAGTGCCCTCTCCTTCCTCTTCATAAAAAAGTTTGAGAGCTGGGCAATGCTGAAAAGTTTGCATGCCAGCCCTCATTCAGCATGCATGTCCACACTTGTGAAACGACGCGTCCTCTTAACCTCAGACTGTAACTAGCTTAGGACAGTCACAGGTCCCTACTGCATTTATCATCTCATAAAATAAGGCAAACTGTCCAATCCAAACTCATATTTTGCTTATACATACCTACCACTTTTCAGAATGGATTCAAAGTGCCTTAAAACGAACGGTTCATATTTTGGAACAGTTACAAATATGTCAACTATAAGCTGGACATAATTAGTATGACAGGGTTAAAAATTTGACTCTGGGCTTCCCGAAAACAGTATCAAAAAGGAAACCACCATCCCCATATAAATACAGAAAGCACACCTTCTTCAGTGAGTAAGGCAAGGCTCCGGTCCTGGGGATGCTGCAGTGTTAGAAGTTACAATGTTTGAGAAAATGCTATTCCTAAGAGGCAGGTTTGTGTGTGAACCAAGAGCTCCCAGGAAACAGAAAACACAGAATTTTGAGTAAACAGAATTTTCCCTAGCCTCAGGTATAAAACCAAAGCAATTGCACCATCAGCGCTTAGTATAGTAAAGATCATTTATTTAGTATTTGAATTTACGATTTTTTCTCTTTCTTGGAAACATTGAAAAAATGAAACACTGTTTTTTAAGTTACTTGTTATTTAGACATTTACTAATTCAAATTTCCTGGGTTAAGTTAGTGAAACCCTTGGTTAGACCTTTTCTGTATTGTATTTGGGATTTTGTGCTAAGTGAGTAGATTATAGCTGTTCTCGCCACACACACCACCAGGAAGAGTAACTCTGTGAGATGACAGGTGTGTTAATTTGCTTCACTGTAGTAACCATTTCACTATCTATATGAAATATTCATCTCGTAGCATCATGTTGTATATCTTAAAATATACATAATAAATTTATTTTTAAAATAAAGGAAAGGAAAACAGAACAAAAGTTGTGCATAGTCCTTTCTGTAGATGAAAATTAGTTTTGAAATGAATAATGTGTTTAATAAAATATTTTAATTAAAATTGAGTCTTCCATTATGATACACTGAGACTATCAACCAAGCATCATGCAAGGATTTCACCAGGAGATTTGATCTTAAGAATAGGCTAGCGGAGTGTCTAATTATTGGGACCACTTCATATACAGCTAAATAGAAAAAATTTGCTAACTCAACTCAGTGAATTTGAATTAGTAAATGTCTCTATAACAGGGTATTTTAAGAAATATTTTACTTATTTAACGTTTCCAAGAAAGAGAAAAAAACGTATCTATGAATTCACCTACTAAGTGATCTTTGCTGTACTAAGTGTTTATGGTACAACCTTGAATCAGACATGGAAACTTCTTTCTGGATCTTGTAGATGAGGAGAGAAGAGGTCTGAAAACCAGAGGATGAGTTGCAAATGACAGAGGATGCCAGAGACACCACAGAAAGAACCAGAGAACTTAAAGGAATTAGACAGTAAATAAGGGAAAGAAGAGGTGGAAAACATCAAAGACGTTGAAATCTTCGGTGATGGTACCATTGTTAGGGAAGCCAGGAGCAAGAGCAAGTTTGAGGTATAACGATGCACATTTAAATTGGACCCTCCCAAGAATGAGATGCAGGTGTTCATGTAAGTCATGCTCTACACACATACACATACACACACACACACACACACACACACACGTGTATTTGCATTTGTGTTATTTTCACTGCTGCTTTAGGTCAGACATTATTTTTCAACAGATTCTGTTCAATTTGTTAGGGTAGGAATTAAAGGTCTCGTTTAACGCCAGCAACAGGCTCTGATACGTCCAGATCTCAGCACTTGCTGCAGCCCACCCCCGCCCCACTGCTCCTGCCTTGCTCTCTCCCGACTCCCTGCTCCCACTGTCACTCCTCCCCGACCCATCAGCCTCTGCCCCACTGGCTGTCAAGCCCCACGTGGACATGGCCGCTACCTGTCAGACTAGAACAGCTGTTGCTTTGTTGTCTTTAACATGAAAGAAACAAAAAGACTAAAGAAGCAAAGCACTTATTCTATGTCAGGAAGTCAGCTGGGCAGTTCTCAGGTGTGTCCTGCTTCTCATTTAGTATATGAAAATACACCTTCTTGGTAGTTTTTAATAGTTCTGTCTTCAAAGAAACAGAGGCTTTGGGAACTTAAAAAGGCAAGGAAATTGAGAAAGCTCCTAGTGCAGAGCACCATGTTGTGCAGGCTGTGAGTTTCTCCACTCCGGGCCTGCGGGCAGAAGACAGATGAGCGTGGTCCCTACGCCACTGCATCTCGCTCCTCCGTGGGAAGTTAGAACATGAGAGGGTAAGTGACACTCACGCATGTGAAATACACACTTTACAGCTGCAGCTGGGGACTGCGGCATTTGGCTGAGAGGAACAGATGACATCTGATCTCACTCGTTATTTCACCTGGCCCTGGCCCTGGCGTTTTCCACAGCACCTACTACTCTCGGTCTCGGGACAGTGAGAGAACTAATTACGTAGCCGGCTTTCGTGCATTCTACCTGCCTGTTCATCACGACGCTCATTCAGAAACCTGCTGTTTCTTTGGCAACCTCTCCTTTCTTCCTTCCCTCCATTCTGTCTTATCAGTTAAGGTGCTGTTAAAAATGTTTTAAAGGAAATCATAATTTATAACAATGTATCTTGTTTAGCAATAACCTGACCATTGTTGTCATTCTTTCCAAGGTTGAAAGAGAACCTCGTGGCAAAGATGAATCTTAAAACACGCTGACAATAGTCTCAGGAGGTATGTGGTGGGAGGAGCCAAGAATCAATGACCGTGAACCCGGCAAGGTCTTTGGAGACGTCTCTCTGCAGGTGTTGAAATGGCCACGGTGTGTTGGAGGCTCATGGCAGACCACGAGGTTCATTCCAGGGCCTGCCTGCCTGGGAGGGAGAGAGAAAGAAGGGAAGGAGAGAGTCGTGCAGCCTCTGGGCTATTCAGACGCAAGATCTTGGAAACCTGCATCGCAGCAGGCCCTGCCTGAATATTACCTGGGAATACTTGGCTGCCTCAGATTCATTATCCAATGTCTGTCTCTCTCCAGATGGCGTGCCCTCCCCGCAGGACCCAGCTGGCCGCAGGGAGATGGGCAGAAGGGCCGCTCCGGCCGGGGTCTCCGGCGTGTGTGAGCGTGTCCTCCCTGATGGGGAAAAGGGAAACAACAGCAGAGCGTCCAGGAGGCTGGCAGGTGGCTGCCTTTAGGCTCCGGGTCCCAGGGCCTGAGTCTGAGCACGTGGTTCCTGCTTTGAGAGCACCATTTCCAGCACTGGGTCGTCCTTCATAACATGGCTAAGAGCTTCCCAGTACACCACATGGCACACGTATGTTTGCCGTGATCATAAGTCATCACTTACTGCCAAGCAGCCACTCTCAGTGTCACGGGACTTCTGTCCCTGATCTGTCAGTGTGGAGAGAACACAGGAGGAAATAAACAGTGTTGCATGTGCAAAGCTGAACTGCCCAATGGACAGTGGGTGAAGGTGAGAACCAAGGAGAACTGTCGTGATTGAAGGACCATGATGGGGATTTCCAAGTGCGCAACGTGCCTCCTACCAGGGCTCAATCACAGACCTTAGTCATCCCCAAATCACACAGATGATCACATTCTTAGCACCTGGGCAGCCAGGAACGCAGAACTGTGGTCTGACTCTTCACTGTGGCCCATCCCGTATGGGAGCCGTACTCTGGTCTGTTGAGGAGAGACGCCCACGCTGGTTATTCTGGTTGTTACAGGGGCCACTGTTTCATAGAATGGTGGGAACAGGGCCAGGGTCGGGGGAAAGGGCTTCTATTCACTTAGCTGGAAAGCATCCGCCCTTAGGGCTATCCCTTTCATTGCCATGCAGGTAGTACATCAAACAATCCGAATAATCTCCGTGGGTCAGACAACGTCGCAGTGGGGGAGGCTTGGTCGTCCCCCAAGCCAGGCCCAGAAGGATTTCCAGTGGTATCCAAGTGCCAGGTTTGAACTGTCCACGGAGCCCCGGTGCATGCTCAGGGCTCCTCCCGTCTGTTGCTGTCACCGCACAAGGCCCCTGAAGCTGGGGTTTGCCTCTTTGTAACAAGTGAGAAATGCCCGTGCGTACCCGTCTTCCCACAGCTCCGCAGCAAGGAGGCCGCGCTGGCCCTTCCCTTTTCTGGAGAGAATAAGAAGGCCTCAAGGTTTTTCTGATGGTATCCGAAGACCTCGTGGGGATCGCACCCCTCTTCTATGATATGTAATGTACATAATGTATACATATTATATACAAGTCACATAATGTATACGTATACATATTATAATACTGTATTTCATATATTCACATATTTGATTGTGTGTAACTTGTTCATTATCTGTGTCAGGAAGTCAGAGGCTTTGGGCTTATATTTTCCCCAATCGTTGGGTGCCTTCTGCCTAGAACGGTGCCAGGTACATAATAATCCATCAATAGATAATTTCAAATAAATGGATGAATAATGACCAAATTTAATCCATTTGGTTTATATCATACAACAGTTCTTCCATGGTGTCATCCCCTTTGCCTAAGATCTTGTTTTGTGGCCTTTTCTACAGACCCCTAATTACCCCTGTGTTTCCGTTGACGCGATTCCTTCGCAGGGGCGAAGGGACACTGGCGAACACAACTGTTCTGTCCGCGTCTCCACCTGGACCTCCGAAAGCAAGTGCAGATGTTTTGGGATCTTTTCCAGATGGTGCCAAACCACTCTCCATAGACTATCCTCATTTTTCTTCTCTCACTGTGGCAAATGTCTACTTTACCCTTTACTAAAAATGGTTAAGGCACCATTTGAAATCCTTTCCAATCTGTTGAGGTGTTAATTGGTAGGAATAGATCCTCTCAAATCCCATCCTTGTCCCCTCCGCTCATTGTCTCAGTTTCTTATATTCTTTCCCCAGGTTCAGTGTGAGAGTAGGCCCGCTATTCCAACACATTCTTTCTTTTAGAACTTAGCTCCTTTAAAATTTTTATTTCTCGACTGTGAGTTGTATCTTCCAGCAGATTGCTGTCTGATTCGGTTTATTGGAGGAACCACAGAGAAATGGCACATTATGCTTCCATGGTTTATATCTTATTTCATAAACTGTTTTCATGTGTCATTCTAAAATACTGAACCTATTTCTTACATTAGCTGGTAACTATAAATAAACTATGGAAAAAGAGAAGACATTAACTGACAAGCCTAAAAGGAAAATCTCATCTTTGATGTGTTAGCTTGAAGAAGAATAAAGACATTTAAAATGCTATTAAACACTATAGTGCACACTGAGTATGCAGCAAAAAACATGAATATGAGATTGCCAAAAATGAAAAATATGCACACTAAAATTTGTGTAAATTGAACTCATATGTGAATAGCTCAGAGAGATTCAAATACCATAATATTTAGCATGAAAAGTTGAAAAGAAACCTATATATTACAATGAGAGTGATTTTGTAACTGTACTGGGTTGAATAGTGTCCAAATATCCACATAGAATTTGTAAATGTGACCTTATTTGGAAACAGAGTCTTCTAAGAGTAATTAAGTTAAGAGATATTCACACCACCTTAAGGCGGGCCTTACTCTAACGACGGTGTCCTTCGCGACTGCGTCACATAGAATGTGAACCAAAGCGAACGCACAGGCACAGCAGGGCCCCTCTCAGAGCCTCCAACAGGAGCGTTGCCCAGCAACACCTCGATTTTGGGTTTTTGGCCTCCAGAATGAGAAAGGATAAACTTTTGTTATTTTAAATCACCTGGTTTGTGCTAATTTGTCACAGCAGCCGTGAGAAACTGATACAGCTAATTGTGTTCCTGAGTTACTATGTAACTCATTGGGGAAAAAATGTAAGACATAAAAAACACAAATAGGTCAACGGCCACTGAAAGATTGATGGGATGTGAGAGAGGAATTTAGGTGAAGATCTCTAACTCCAGGGCAGCTTCCCAGTCTTCAGCCCCACCGGATGCCAACATGCATGCGGATTTCCAGAGGCCTCGGGAAGGGCCACATCTCTAGGGAACGGGCTGGGAGCAAGAGTAAGGAAACTGTGAAGTAAGCCCTGGTCTTACACGTCACACTGTCGTGCCTGTTAAGTTGCCCTTCCACACCACGGAAGTAGGAAAACCAGAGACTTCCTGAATCTCCGAGCTGAGCATGTCATTTATCCGCACACCTTGGTTTACTCTGAGGGAATAGAGCCCCCAACGCTGGGTGCTCGTTCGAGAGGCTCGCTCCCTTACTCTAAAGGTCTGCGTTGCCGAATAACCAACTGCCAAAATAGGAAGTTTGTATAATTCAATGCTCATCGGCAATATCCTTGTCTTAAATTATGATACTTTGTACGTATCATGTAAACTTTTTAAAAAAATGATTAAAATTCATTTTACCCATTTTTTTTTACTTTGTTAATATAGCTGCTAGAAAACCTGAAGTTAAGTTTGTGGCTCACCTTTGTGGTTTGCACTGTATTTCTGTGAGACAAAGCTACTCTAAGTGCTTACATAGACAACAAGAGGCAGAAACTGGACTTGAACTCAGATCTTCTCTCTGGGAAAACTCACAGCTTAGTCACCGTATTGTGCTGTGTCTAAACTGTTCATAAAGGAGTGCCTGAGACTAGAGCTTACAGTCCTGAGAGCCTGCCTGTACCAGCAGTACACTAGGTACCCTGTGTATGATGCCGAGAACAAACTTCGACACAGGTGTTAGTATACACACTTGGTAGATGAAAAATGTCATTTCTACGCAACATACTATTGGCTACAAAGCCAGAAAGTAGTTGACCAAAAAGCAAAACCAAGACAGACTCCAGAGTCCATGGTCTTACGCACAAAGTTATATTACATTCTTGGCATGAATATTCTAAAAAAACAAAGAGCAAACATGTTGAAATTTTAGAGATGAAAATGAATGATAGGTTCCTGAATATACTCCACATGCTACATTCCAGAGACACTTAATAACTTATTCTATAATGGGGTATGATTAACACTAGGCAGGATTTCTCATCCATGAACTTGTAGATGAAGAAATATTAATAAGGAAATCTACATGATAAATGGCATGATATGAAACACCTAGTTTATCATCAATCACTGAGTATTCACAACGGATGAGAAGCATCCGTCTTTCAACCGAAAGAGGCTACACACACACATGCTCACAGACACCGACACCCCCGCGACTCCAGAGGCTTAATTCCCATCACGAGAGACAATTAAATGGTAAATGGAAAAGATAAAGGGAGCCCTCCCCGCACCATTTCTTCCTGATAACAACTCCTCAGGAAGGTGTGAGGGGCTACGATTGATGTAGGAAGCATGACAAATAATTAAGTCATTTTACATCATCTTTTATACACAGGAATTAAGAAATTTATATGCAAGAATGAAAAGCTAGGAATAGCCATCCCTATGATACTACAATATTAGAAGTATAGCTGAAATTAATTTTGCTGTATATTTCCCAGGTTTTTATTTTCTATTTTTTCCTTTATGTTCTAGTTACCAGTTAATTTTTTATACAAGCCCTTTCTGTTTTCCCACAATCTCGTTTGTACCCAGAATAGAAATATTATCCAAAAACACTTTTAATTCACAAGGGATATTTCTCTTAAGGTATGGTTCAATGAAAATAAATACCCCGATCCCTAGTTTAGAATCAAATAAATGCATTATTTGTGTATGAATTTTTGTACCTATAAGATGTTATTAGGGATTTCTTTTTTGTGTGAGAAAGAGGCACACAATAATGTGATTGAAAATTTAATTTTGATTTTTGTGATGGCAGAGAAAGAAACCTTGTGGGGAAAGGTCTGTAACATTGCAGCGGTAGAATCTGAAGGAGGTTAAGCAGTGATGGCCTAGAACATTCAGAAAAAAATCACAAATTCTATGCCTGAAACAACAGACATAAAATCATAAAAATGTTTTTGGTCAATTTTAGAAGATTGTTGTAGCTCATTACTCAAATGAAGCCAAAAGTTTCACAAAAACAAATGCTAAAGAACAGTTTGTTGTTCAGTGTTAGATCCGTGCTAGAGTCTGAATGTGGACCTTCTGAACTGATTTGATCTGTTGGAGGCCATAAAACCCAGGACCATTTTATGTGCTGCAGGTTTTGCAATGCCAGAACTTCTTCCTACCCACCTTCCATTTCTCCAGAGACTGTGTCACCAGCAGGAAATAGTGACAGAAATCATCTCCTCTCTCCTTTTTCCTTCCGTATAGCATATGGCCTAATCTACCCTGTGAAAACTCCAATTTATTTTAGCATTCATGAACCTCATGCCTAATTTCCTGAGCCAAACTATAATTACTTTAATTCTACACTGCTGGAGAGAATTTGAAAACAGGACTTCTTTAGAAGAAAATTAACTTATATAATGAGTGAAGAGATAAATCATATTAGCTCTAATTAAAGTATATTAACATTTTGGTTGCATATGAATAAAAATCAGACACAATGAAAGCAGGTTTCTCATAAAGAGTCAATTTATGGAGATTTATGAAGATTTTAGGAACTTGCAAAATTTCATTACTTAACATCTCTATTAAGATCTTTACAAGCATGCATAATGAAAAGCCTAATAAAAGATTTAATAATGGACTTTTGCTTAAAGTCACAGTGATTCAATGCAAGCAAAGGTTTTAAACCCCTAATGGAGATTAAAATGATAATTGTCAATTTAAAAATACATATGCTCTGTACACGGTGAGAAGTAGAGGGTTAGAATATCAGAGTCAGGAAGTCAGAGGCCCAACCTCAACCAAAGTGAGTAATTCCACGGTTTCTCTTTGTGTCCTAAGAGTGTGGTAGTTATTCCTTCAGTCTTCCTTATCATTTCACCACTATGTAAACAACTACAAAGTCCTGGAGAAAAGAAACATAAACGTTTCACTACCAGGAAACTATTTCAAATCCTCCTGTTTTGCGTCAATACATGATCTTTAGCTCTCTCTCTGTCTAGAACAAATGTCTAACACAAATAGTAGACTTCTAGGTAAACTTATTTAAGTTTAACTTAAGGGTGAGAAGAATTCTATCCTTTCCCCAGAAATGCTGTTTCTCTAAACTTGTGCAAGATGTTGCTCAATGATTGAATTTCCAATATTGCCCCTGAATGGCTCCTAAGAAAGATGGTCTCACACTACGTCGCAGAGAAGAGTGTGTTGCTATAAAAGTACGTGGTGAGCAGCAGGCTCTTTGTATCCAATTTGGAGATGAGATTTGCACCACATTTTCTTCGGTGCTCTCCGATTTGCAAGAGAGCATCCGTGCCATCTGACGTGGCATTCACAGCCACCAAATTCCACTGGCCACCACAATTTTCTCCAGAACTGTTTGAGCTTCCATGCCATAAACACCAGACCAGGTCTTCCTATTCAATCATTCACACCACAACCTGCTAACAACTGCCATTTTTAAAAAAATAATTGCCAAACAACATGACATTACATCAAGCATATAAACTCCAAAGCCTTAAAGATAATAGTTATGTTCACACTGCAAAAATCATGCATTTGTTGATTATAAAACAATATGGATACATTCCAGGCTGATGGCGATAAAATGTATTCCAGTTTTACCATTTATGAGTTGGCAATTTCATACTGTAAACAAATATTGTCTCCTGTGTGTTAGTTATTCTTTTACACAGCTAAGCATGACGGTGCTTTTATTAATAGTAGACAAACTCTCACTTATACATGTATCATCTCTCATACTCCTTGGAATATTGATCGAATTACATTTTTAAAACTCTGAATTGTGTTCACCAGGAATGAAGAATGCAGATAATAGAATTTTCAAAGAACTCAGAGAATAAATGGCAATTTAAAAGCAAAGAAAAGGAAAACAAAATTGCAAAAGAAAAACAAGAAAAAACAATGACTGAAGCCTTTCTGACAGTCTGGTGGAAGAAATATCTTACATAACCATGATACAGAAAACAACTATAATTCTGAGTAGAATATGTATTTTAAAAGATATATTTTAAATGTGTAACTGAGATGTGCATAAGGAGAACATTAAGGAGGAAAAGGTAGAAAACTGGAGAGATAAGGAATTAGTACGACTGAGGCTTCCCCTAGAAGGTCCTTGGGGAGATGAACTTCCTCTAGACACCACTGAAGGGAGCCAGGCAGAAGATGATCCAAAGGTCTCAGAGGGTGCAGGGTCTGCAGCAGACAGAAGCACAAAACCTGGAACCCAAAGAGCTGAGCCCTAATAAAGGCTTAATGTGGCCAGCCTCGTGCCAACTTGAGACCTGCAAATACACAGCCTCTATGTTATAAAAAGCCCCAGATTATGAACTTACTTTTAAATAATCCTGGGTTTTCGTTTGACAGAAGAAAAGGCAAGTGCTTTGGAGACGTGTGCCTTCAACCAACCCCCCAAGCATCCCTGCAGAGAAAGTGCAATTGAATATAAACTCAGGAGTCACTCACACACAGACACGCTCAGGAAGGCAAGGCGGTGTGGGCAAGAATGAGGAGAAGCAGCAACCGGAAAACTCAGGTACAGAAAACGATGTGGGAATTAGGAAATGCAGACTGCAAACGAAGCACAAACCGTAAAGGAAAAGATTGATAACGATCAATGGCATTCACATTAGAACATGCCATTTACCAAAAGACATGAAGGAAGAGTCCTGTATCTTGTTTAAGAAATAGCATACCCTTCCTAAGATAAAAAATGTCCTTCTATATCATTTTTTAAAAAGTTAAAGGTTTGCCATTCTGGTTTAGTTCTTTAACCTACCTGGAATTAATTTTTACATAATGGGTAGTGAGACCTAGTAGCACATTTTTATGTATACGGAGCTATCTGTTTTGAAGTTTGATCCTCAGAAGAGTCTATAAAAATAAATCCATGACAAATATATTCTTCTTCAAGCCTGATTGTCTACATGTTTAGAATGCTTAGGATTCCCATACTTGCTGTACCAAGGGGGAAAGAGGAAAAGCCCCAGACAGATTTGACAGATAATGGGGGAATCCTATCAATATTCACATTTCATTGCAGACAAAGTAGACTTTTTTGGGCACAGGGCTTTACAAAAGGGACTAAAATCTTTTTAAAAGACGCTGTTTTGTAATCAAGGTCAGGTTTTCTCCAAGATCTGTGGATTTGGTGCAGCACGAGCTTTCTTTTACTCAAACTGCTAACCGTAGTGTCTGGTACACTGTGGGGAATACACTAGTTATGCTGTAATTACTGGGGCAATAAGTTAATAGGTGGCCTGAATGTTACACCGTGTTCTAAACATTTTGAATTGTCCCTGTGGTGGTCGTGCCTGGCTCTGAGTTGAGGTGTGGGCACGTAGACCACTCTGCTTGTGTTTACGGCATGGTCCTGCCTGGGGTCCTTCCTACAGTTTCTGGTGGGGGCAGCTCCAGGACATCCTGCCTGGCCCACGTGCCAGGAGCATGTTTTAGGGCAGCATCAGTGAGATTTAGGGGCCACAGAAGGCAGCCCATCGATACACCCTGCCAGGCATGGATTTTGTACCTGGCCAATGTTAACTCTTGCTATTAATTATTCTTACATGATACCGTATAGCAGAAAATGAATGTAACCTTAGAGCAGCAAACATACCATGGTGCAATCATTTTCCATATTTGTGTGTGTGTGAGCCTCAAGAGAAATTTATCACAACCTGATACTTGTTCATTTCCATCAAAGGTGTCCCCTTCCTACCTAATTTTTCAAAAACATGTCAAATGTCACCATGTGCCTTAGGGAAGCCTTCTTGTATGAGCCAGCCAAAGGGTAGACCCAGCACTGTTCTGCCGATGTTCTTTAGGTTAAGGTAGGAGTGGGAGACCAGTCAGGACTCCACCTGCTTGTATTGGTAATACCTTTAGAGAAAGTAAAAATGTTCTAATTTGTTACTTTTCTCTTTCCACATGAAATCATTTTAATAACAGTGTGAATTAAAAATGTTATGGAAATCAGAAATGATCATTTCTGGCTCCCATTTCTAATGTGATGAATACAAACAACTAAAATACTCAAGCAGAAAAACTTAACTTTCTGGTTGGTATATGTTGCGTTGCCCACAAATACTAAAAAGTTCAAAATGCTACCAAAAGTTATTATAATTGGTTTTCTTAGGTCTCTACACTATACTCATTGGCTTAACCAACCATTTTCACATTTTAATGATTTCAAAAGTATACCTGCATGTATGCCTACTATTTGTTATTTTTGGAAAATGTGTTCTATTTTTACTTCCTGGAATAAGTAGCAGGACATTTACAATTGTGACATTTACAAGGTCACAATTAGCTATGGCAGTAACCGAGAGTTAGATCCTGCAATTTAGGTTTTGACAAATCTTTCTAATTACAAGCTTGGAACTGCCCACACAGGTTATAGCTGTACAAGAAAATGCAAAGGTATTTTCTTTGTCAAAATGCTCGTATGTTTACTGAACATGTTAGAAAATGGCCCCTGACACTCCCAGGGAAGATGCTGCTATTTTGAGAGGGGTTTTGCAAAATACACTTTCTCTGGTGTTATGTAAATGACTCTTTTGAAAAAACATTGGGTCAAAAACTTCCCAAGTGAATTAAAATTGTAAAATTACCTCTTTCTCAGCAAAGTGCTGGATGAGTAACTTTAATTTTCTGAGTCTCTGGCAAGCATGTGACCACATTAAGTAAGTCATCGATCTTCTGGCAGACCACTCAGTAGAGTTCTCACTTTTGTGGGATCTTGCTGAGGTCCTGCCCTCCGGGGCCCCTAATAAGGCATTCACTTTCCTCCTCCCCACACCTCCTCCTGGCTGCCTTCACTGACGCCCTCATTCCTTACATAAATGCTTAATATCTAAATTTCATAAGATAAAAAAGAAACGAATAATTTACTCAGCTGATAAGCCCTGACCTTCCCCCAGGGACATAAAGACACTAAAGGTGCTAAATCGAGGAGCACAATTGAGTTCCTGCCCCAAAACAGTGGGCTTCTTTGAGAGACTTAATTGGTTCAATTGATCAAAACAGAGGCAGCCCTGAGGAGAAGAACTCTAGGACAATGGCTTGGAGGTCGGTTGCTGGGGAGGGCAGTTTCCGCGCTCCACCCACAGATTTGCAAGGGACATTTTACCAAGTGTCTCAGATGAAGGACATCCAGTTTCCTCAGATGTCCCTAACTTTAAAATCAAACCACCCCTTATACTTAGCAGATACACAAAAGACAACTAATTTTTATGATTGATGAATTGGACATACCCAAGGACATTGAGCCAAACTGAAACTTTGACCCAAAATTCAGAGTTGACTTGAACTCTAAACTGAAATCTAAATGAAAGCTTTACTTTTATTTCATTACATTAAAACAGAGACAATAATTTTCACCTCTAAAAGAAATCAATGCAAGAAAGGTGAAAACCTATGTAATTTCTGAATACATAGAGACAAAGCAAAGACGATAGGCATTTCTCTGGACTAAACCTGAACCAACACTTTTCTTTATTACTTTCTTGGATTCAGATCTAGCTTGTTAATTCCTCACCGTGTGACAAGTGACAGTAGGTATCCAATTCCCTGCTTCTGTTTTCCTGTTAGAGCTTTTCCTTAAATGGAAGGTCTGAGATGCCTCTGTATGTGAGTGTTAGTTTGCTATTGCCACGTAACAAATTGCCCAAATCTTAGGAGCTTAAGCAACATGCAAACTTCTACGTCTTCACAGTTCTGTATGTCCGAAGTCTGGGTGTGGGTGAGCTGGGCTCATTTCTCACCTGGCCATAATCCAGGTGTCTGCTGGACTGTGTTTCTTCTGGGGCTGGGGGCTCTTGTTCACACTCACCTGGTTGTTGGCAGAATCATCTCCCTGCAGGTGTAGGACTGAGGCCACTGTCCTGGACCTGGATTTCAGCCAGAGCCCAGTCTCAGCCCCTGGAGGACACCCCAGTTCCATGACAGGTGGACCCCCCTCCCCCCAGTGTCCTCTCCTGTTCCCAATTCCTCCTCCAGGAAGGGCCCAGCCCATCTAACAACTCAGCTGACTAGGTTGGTGCAGCCACGATGATCTTCCTTGTGATTAACTGATTAGCAGCCTAATCATAAGAGTGACTTTCCAGCATATTTGTGGGCTCAGCCTGCACCACAGAGAGGAAAAATACTGGAAATATGCTCAAGAGTAGAAATATTGGGGGCATCTCAAATGTTTGCCTGCAACAATGTCATCATGGGATTTGCTGAGAGGGCTTCTTATGGAGTGATCATGATATTAGCTTTTGTCCTCCCATAAGCCAGGACTGGAGGGTTATACTTTGAGGCATTCAAGCATTCAAGATCTGGAACTCAACACCAAAGCAGACTAAGAAATTTCAAAAACATTGCTTTTGTTTTGCTTGTTTTGATTTTTTTGTTTTGCTTGTTGATATATGTTGGACTCTATGTAATGAAATCTGTCCAAGTAGCTCAGTTGTTCTGCAAAGATATTTTTATAAAACCCCATCTTTTGGCATCTCTCTCCTACCTCTCTCCAGACCTACTGACTTTGAGGCCAAAGCCACTTCCAAGGTTTGGCAGGAGGGATGTCAAACCTCCAAACCGCCAAACCACCAGGCTCCCAACCTCCAGGACGACTCCTTGCATAACAAAGGTGGTGCCATCTCTGTTCTGTTTCATGTATCATCACATTTCTGTCAGCTAAAATCATCCATCTGCTTATGATACACTTATTGTCTGTTTACTGTTATAAATAATGGTGGAGAGGAGGAGTTAGGGTTAAGGATGAGAGAAAGTAGAAAGAGACATGTTTTTTAGGTCTGTCATGTGAAACAACAACATCTATACTTCTGACATAAATGCTGCATCATTGTATTTTACTGATTAGTTAATATGTTTGTCCCACAACTAGACACTAAGTTCATTCAGGGAAGGGATTATGTGCTTTAATCATATTTGAATCTTGACATCTGTGAAGGGACCACTGATTTAAAAGGCCATGTCTCACAACAGTGAGATACCAATATACACCTGTTACAAATGCAAATTCCAAAAAACGTGTAGTAGCCATAGCTGGTGATGATGTGGAGCAACAGGACGTCTCACTCATTGCTAGTGGGATGTAAAATGTTACAATCAATTCGGAAGACAATTTGGTGTTTTCTTATAGAACGAAACATACTCTTACCATACTAGAGAGCAATCATAGTTCCAAGTACTTTTTCAAAATGATTTGAAAACCTGTGTTCACAAGAAACCTGTACACTATGATTTATAACAGCTTCATATAAAATTTCCAAAGAGCGGGAGTAGACAAGATATTCATCAAGAGGTGAATAGACAAACTGCGGTACATCCACACAATGGAATATTATTCAGAAACAGAAGCAAATGGGCTGTCTCGTCAGGAAAAGCCGTGTATGGATCACAAAAGCATACTATCAATGCAAAATGAAATAAGCCGACTGGGAAACGTTGCATGCTGTATGGTTCTAATTTTATGACTTTCAGGAAAAGACAAAACTGTGAAGACAATAAGAACATCAGTTATTTCCAGAGGTTTAGGAGTAGAGAGAAGATGGATGAATCATAGGGTGTTTTTTAGGGTGGTAAAACTGCTCTGTGTGATGCTGTAATTGTGGTTAATGAGCTAGAGCATAACTCCCCACTGCGTAGGTCAAAGCCATGCACGATGACTTCCTTTCACAGACTCCAGTGTGCAAAGGAGAAAAAATTAGTATAACTTTAGAGTGGAGAAACCTCACACACTGGCCCTCATCCAGGTTATCAAGACTAACATCGACATGGTAAGACGTGTTGGCAGCATGTACCCTCGACATGCTGTAATGCAAGTGACACTTTATCTCTGTGATATTCCTCCCCAAAACACCTAACCTTAGTCTAATCACAAGAAAAGCATCAGACAAATCCCGACTGAGGGACGTTCTTCAATACACTCGGATAGTGCTCCTTAAACCTATCAAAGTCGTCAAAGACAAGGAAAGTAAAAGCTCCTGTCACAGCCAAGAGCATGCCAAGGAGACATGACAGCTAGATATAATGCGAATCACAGAGAGAAATTAGGTGAAAACTAAGGAAATCTGAACGAAGACTGCAGTTAAGAGTAAAGTAATAACGATGTATTGCTCCTTGTAGAACATACATAATGTTCAGGAATCAAGAAGTGTGCTGTAAGATACAGGGGTGCTTATAACAGGGGAAACTGAACGGAGGGTTCCCAGAAATCCTCTGTACTTTCAAATCTTTGGCAAATCCCAAATGTTTCTGAATTAGAATGTGTACTTACAAAGGCCATGTCTGAGTCAAGGGCTTGGGGACGACAGATGTGAATGCCATGGAGAAAGGCTCGAAGCTGATGAGGGAATTGTGCGGGACCAGGCAGGAACACATTATTGACTTTTACAAGTAAGGAGTGGGTTGGATTTCTCCCACTGTGTTCATCTGCCTCAAACATGTGCACTGAAACAAGCTCTAGAGGGTTAGGAAATGCAAAATGGATTTCCATCCACCAAACACTCGCAGTGCAGGGGCTCCCTGCAACGTTTGGGACACGCTTGCCCACAGAGGCAGGGGCCTCGCTAGTGCACGAGCATCATTAATTCCACTCACAGTCCCATTTGTTTTCCCACTGCGGAGACATGATTTGAGGCTCCTGGAAGGTCACAGAGGTTTGTTCTTTCATCTCCCATCGGCAGATAGCTTGTCTCCTTAAAGTATTTGAGTAAGTAAAAGAAGATTCGAAAAGGGAATGGGGCCAGTGTTTACCTGAAACAAACTGGGCTCTCTGCTCAGTCTCAAAGTCTTAGTTGAACTGGGGCAGAACTGGGTTTCCCAGAATATCACTCACAGTCACAAAATGAACCTTTAACAGAATGCCGGAGATTGTTTCCATAGATGCAGAATGTGTGGTATCCCCTTTGGTAAATTAACATTGTTTTATCTGTAAATTATCACTGATGCTGAGCTGATGAGCAAGTGCTTGCAGTTTCATTTTTGCTTATCATGGCGCACTCTCGCTGAATTATTCTGAACTCACAAGCACTTCGAAAGGCAAGATGCATTGATTTCCTCATTATGTCAGGAATGGCAAGTTAAGCAAATTTCTAAATCCTTTCAAACTCCAAGGTCTGTTCGGACGCGATAAGACAAGATATCACATGTAAGTGGGTGAGGTTTTGTATTCAGACAGTTCTCGGCGAAAGCATTTTTGTCTTGGAAATGTGTCCTTTCCGTACACCCCATGAGGGGGCACTGGTGGAGGACACACAGCTGAAGGGCTAATTCACTTCTAACATCTCTCAATATTTTCACACTGTTCGAGATGGGAGAACAGCCTTTGTGCTTCATTATTTTACACTTGTTTGCTGCACACACAATTTTCCTAACCTCCTTAGAAAGATTACTGCAATACAAAGATTAATTATTCTCATTAACCATAGATGCATGACAGCAAAAGCAACATTAACATCAGGATTTTTTAACCCGGTGTTAACTCTAGAAGGTGCTGAAGATGGGAAAACTCATCCTTTCTTAAACCTGAAGAATGGGAGATGGCCAAAGAAGAAATGACGGGACTTCAACTCGAAATGTTTCCGCAGGCCACCACTGGACGTTAAATCTTTTACAAGTGCACTTTACAGAACAGAAATGATGGAGGTTGGTAAGAAAAATATAATAAGAATAATAACAGTAGCTTGCAGAAATATAAATTAAAAGGGCAGCAGTAGGCTATCTGAAAGGTCAAAAGAATAAAAAGGAGGGTCTTCTAAGAATCGCTGGTTTCAGCACTGAGTGAAATTCCCTACGGCACAGCACAGGGAGTGGGAAAATTTTCATTCACATTCGGAGGTTCCTTTGACATTTCCCTTAACTGAAAAAAACACAAATAATTTAATCTGCACTGATTTGATTCATAAGTAGGAGAATATAGCACACTAAATACTCATTTAGATGTTACAGTTAAACAGTACATAAAACATTGATTTCATCGTGTCCTGGTGCTTTTTGTAAAAATTTCTGTAAGTATAAAAATGTCCAGGGTCTGTGATCACTCAGCTGTGTTTCTGCTGAGCCGGAAAATATTGAAAACACTGACACAGGAAGGCAAAGGGTTCCTAAAGAATTTTAGAAGGTTTTAATTTAATTTAATTCAATAACTTTATATTAATGATGGAATCGACATACTCCTACCTAAATAAAACAGCTTGGACTAGATGAAATCGAAGTATTTTTTCTTTTATTGGTGGTTTGTTTCGTTGTTTTAACCTAAGCCTATAAGACTATGTATATGACCATCCATTTCACCTTCCAATTTCTAACTATTTTAGTGTAATAATCGAGAAGTACAGGAAAGATAAACAACTTGAGAAATTTCACTTTCATTGATGTTGAAATCCACTTTGCAGGTATAGAGACAGATTTACGCAAGGTTCGAGGGTGTGTAGCAATGGCAACATTGTACTTGTTTTATGGGAAGATGTTACAACGGAAAAGCAAATGAACGTAACGTGTTCAAAGCTGTTTCAGGAGCAATGCAGAACAAAAAGAAGAGAAATAGTCATAGTATGTTACATTTGATATCACTTTATACATTGTACCAGATTTTGTAACTCAACTGCTATTACTCATAGATAAAGGAAAAAAATGGAGGGTTAGATGCCTTAACCCATTTTACAAAGTCAGCAACCTTTAAAGCTAAGGCTTCAAGGTTTTCTGACTTTAAATTCACATACTCATGGTACACCATGGAAAACCAAATCCACTTGTGATTCTCATGTTTTCTAACAGATCATAAAGAATCAGGTAAGGAAATTTAGTTTTATATCTAGAAAGTCCTAAAGCCCTATTACAGTTTAGATATAATAATCAAAATTTAATTAAATATATTATAAATTAAACATTAATTAAAATGATATTCAATTCATATATGCTAAATGAGGGCTTTGTTTTCAATACTTTCTTAATTTTTGATTTAAAACAATCTGTATAGATTTAATGGATTTCTTCATCCCGTGGCATTACATAAGATAGTAGCTCATTGAGGAGAAGAGAAATCAAAGTTCTCAGAAGATGGCTGTGTGGAATACTGCGGACATTGTGTAGATTCCAACACAAGTGTTTCATAATTTTTTCTTTTTGGTTTCAGGCAAGCTTATACAAAGGTTACAGAAAAGAAAATTCAAATTTTTCTACAGAGTGAGCCAAGCCAAAAGATGTCTTAGATGGGCCTTGTGTACATTCTTCCCCTCTCTAAAATAACTTAGAAATAATATTTTTATTAGATCATCTATAGTATAATGTCACAGGATATTATCTTGACCTTCACCATGACAAGGTCATAAAATTCCTTGAAAGTGGAGCGTCACATATACTGCTTATTCATTCCAGATGCATTTACTGAACAAGTGCTGTGGTCACACTGGGAGAGGACAGTGGGTGGAATTCATAGCCTTAAATGCCTATTATCAAAAAGACAGAAAGATCACAAATTAACTATCTAATAACGCAACTCAAGGAACTAGGAAAGGAAAAGCAAACCCAACCCAAAGCCAGCAGAAGAAATGAAATAACTAGGGTCAGAGCAGAACTAAATGAAATGGAACACACACACACACACACACACACACACACACACACACACAAATACAAAGCATCACTAAAACAAAAAGTTGGTTCTTTGAAAAGATTAACAAAATTGATAGACCTCTTGCTAAATTTACCAGGAATAGAAGGGAAAGGATCAAAATAAGCTCAATCAGAAATGAAAAAGGAAATACTGCAACTGATACCACAGAAATACAAAATATCATCCATGAATATTATGAAAATCTCTATGCACATGAACTAGCAAATGGACAAATTCCTGGAAATGTGCAACCTCTCAAGACTCAGTCAGGAAGAAATAGAACTCCAGAACAGACCAATAACAAGCAAGGGGATTGAAGCAGTAATAAAAAATCTTACAACAAAATAAAGCCCTAGACCAGATGGATTCACAGCCAAATTTTACCAGACCTACAAAGAAGAGCTGCTAACCACACTGCAGAAATTTTTCCATAATATTGAGAAGGAGGGAATCCTCCCAAATTCATTTTACAAAGCCAGTATCACCTGGATACCAAAGCCAGAAAAGTATGCAACGACAACAACAAAACTACAGACCAATATCCCTTACAAATATAGATGCAAAAATCCTCAATAAAATACTAGCAAACTGAATTCAGCAGCACACGAAAAAAATAATCCATCATGACCAAATGGGCTTCACCCCAGGAATGCAAGGATGGTTCATCATATATAAATCAATAAATGTGATTCACCACATAAACAGAGGCAAAAACAAAGACCATATGATCATCTCAATAGATGCAGAAAAAGCATTTGGCAAAATTTAGGACCCTTTCATGATAAAAACCTTCAACAAACTAGGCATAAAAGGAACATATCTCAAGATTATGAAGAGCCATATATGACAAACCCACAGCCAACATCATACTGAATGGGGAAAAGTTGAAAGCACTCCCGCTA
Source organism: Indri indri (assembly GCA_004363605.1). Lineage (NCBI taxonomy): Eukaryota > Metazoa > Chordata > Mammalia > Primates > Indriidae > Indri > Indri indri. Next base: position 20,902 of record RJWJ010004126.1, on the reverse strand, counting down.
AAAACAGGAACAAGACAAGAGTGCCCACTGTCACTACTTATATTCAACACAGTGCTGGAAGTCCTAGCCAGAGCAATCAGGCAAGAGAAAGAAATAAACAGTATCCAAATTGGGAAAGAGGAGATAAAACTTTTTGCTGATGATATGATCTTATATCTAGAAAACCCCAAAGACTCCACCTAGAGACTCCTGGAATTGATAAATAAATTCAGCAAAACCTCAGGTTACAAAATCAATGTACACAAATCAGTAGCATTCCTATACACAAATAACAGTCAAGCTGAGTCAAATCAAAGATTCATCCAATATCGTTCATGATAGCTACAAAGAGAATAAAATACCTAGGAGTATGCTTAACCAAGGAGGTGAAAGATGTCTACAAAAAGAATTATGAAACACTGAGGAAGGAAATCGCAGATGACACAAAGGAATGGACAAACATATCATGCTCATGGGTTGGTGGAGTCAACCTTGCAAAAATATCCACACCATCCAAAGTGATCAACACATTCAATGCAAATCCCCATCAAAATACCAGTGGCATATTTCACAGATCTAGAAAAAATAATTCCACACTTCATGTGGAACCAGAAAAGAGCCTGAATAGCCGAAGCATCACTAAGGTTCAAATCAATTTCTAAAAACAGTTTCAATGTTATTTTGTCCAACATTATCCTTTTAAAATTTTCATATGACATAATTTTAAATTATATCACCTCATACATAATGAGATTATTTCACCAAAGCCCAGTTCACATCTCACAATACATTAGTTACTTGGAAGGTTGTGTCTTCTGTTAAACAATGAGCTCTCCATGTGAGTTTTGTTCATGTTACCTGTGTTACTTCCCAAGAGAGACTTACATACAAAAGGTCATGAATAAATGATAAAATAATAATATTAAAGAAGTACCCATTATCGAATACTTTCTATATGGTAGAACATATTATTTCATTACCTTGAGTCGGTCAATTTTCCTGATAACTAGAATATATTATTATATCTGCATTTTACAAATGAGGAATCTAAGAATTGGAAGTCAGAAACAACTTGCCCTGGTTGAAAATTACCTCACAATGGTAATTTTTAAATACTGTTATTAATTGAAGCTTCTGCTTTTCATTAATATAAAAGAGAATGATATAAAAAATGTGTATAAATTCCAGAGAACATCCTCACCCAGAGACTATGCTTCAGTAACTTTAGAGTGACTTGAGTTTTGAATGGCAGAAGGAAAAAAAGAAAGAAAGAAAAGCTTAAGAGTAGTGTTGGGCCAATGCTTGTGTGTGTGTGTGTGTGTGTGTGTGTGTGTGTGTGTGTGTGTGTAAAACTGTGCATATACAATTTGCCTAACTACAAACCACACCATTAGAAGTGGGGAAAGAATGATGGGTTTTAAAATTTAATGACTACATAAAAATACATTCCTTTTTTTTTTGGTTTTTGTTAGTTGAGTTTTTTCATTTGTTTTTTTGGTTTTTTCTTATATTTTTCCACCTTCAAAAGACCTCAGTCCTCACATGCTGCTTACAGTTCTGGTTTGCTTTACTTCTCACTTATGAGCAAGACACATGGATATTTGCAAAGAGCGTAAGAAAATATGTGAATGAACAATAGGTAAATGTCATCTGCAGCTCTCTAATTCAGCAGTTATGTGAAAGTGGTTAGGATCACGCCATCAGAATATTTTTTCATATAGTGGGGAAAACAAAGAAAAAACAAATATGCCTGAGAAAATAGTTTTAGATTCATGTCAAACAATATTTATTTATGCAATATATTTATAGGGATGATCTAAGAAACACATACATTTTAATTTTTCCATGAATTTGTCAGGGGTAAGAAAACATTTGGTTACTAAATAGAAAAAAAAATTGTCTCTTTCCACTGAAAATGTCAAAGCTTATAAGATAAGAATAAAGCAACGCTTCATTTTTGGCAAAATACATATTTCAGTTGAAGATAACGCAATAGTAATTACACAAGGGATGAGGAAATACATTTTGGTTGTGTGCATTACACAAATTTCTTAGAGAAAAGTGGTTCAGGAATTCACTGCTAGGGAATGTAGGAAATCATATGTAACTTCACTGCAGAGACAGAAAAGGCTCCTTAATCATTCTCAGCAGGAAGATTACAAAACACCAGGCACGACTCCCTAGAGACTGGTTGGCAGACCCTGCAAACCGTACATGGGGGTGCATTTGGGACGTCGGGGCCCTGTCCTCAAACACCATCTATCCAGGTAACACATTGCTCTCACATCCCTAAGAAAAGGATGACACTGTCTGTCTGCACAGGTTTGAACAAAATATTTATGCAAATGGTTTATTGGTATATTCCATCGGCTGTGTGCTCTCTGCGGGGTTCAAAGAAAATCTTTCACTTTGGTTTTAAAGATCCCATATGCCAGAAAATATCAGATTCTTAGCAGTGTTTAATCTGGCAGGTCATTAAGCTGGAGATGTTGATTCGTCAGCAGTCGCTCCGACATTCAGTGCCTCTCGGATGTCTGTTACCCGTTTGCTATTGATCTGAACAGAAAGTGAGTTAAGCAAAGAATTGTCTTCACCTCTGAAATAGGACAAACCTGACAAGAAATAGCAATACGAGCACATTTAAAAACACAGCAAATCTAGTTCTCTCATCTCCCTTCCAACTACTATCAGGACATTTACATTCTGTGAAGAGCAAAACATAGAGGCTCTATTAGTGGAATTATTTTCTCGTCTCTCACAGAGAAAAGCTTGAAAAAATACGCTTAAAGATTCCCTGATGAATTTTTATTATTATTATTATTACCCTTTTCTGTCTTAGCTGATAATCATTCCCTTCTGAATAGTTGCACTGAAAAGTTTTGCAATAAAATTCAAATTAGTTATATAATTAGAGTTAATTATGTTAAAGGGGGAAGAAGGACTTCAATTTGCAGCTTTTAATTCTAGAGTTCTCCAAATAATCATTGACATGGGGTACAAACAGCTCCAATCACAGGGACTGGCATGAACACCCTCACCTGCCCCTGACGAGAACAGAAGTTGGCAGGAGCAGCGCACCCAAAATAGTGAAAGAACTCGCTCGATTGTAAAGTGACTGAGTCCCATGTACAACCAAAATCTGGCACCAAGCACCCCCTTTTGGAGGACACATTCCAGTCCAAGGCCAAGGCCCAGGAAGTTACAATGCTGCCCTCATAATGCCTTCCCCTGAGATCCTCGTTTTGCATTTCACTGAACTCACTGTGCATAGAACCCACTCCCAGCACCAGCTGCCTCTCAGTGTCTCCCAGTATGTGGTTTTGATTGGCCTTGTTATTTGTTTTACATTGCTACTTAAATATTTGCTGTTACTTAGTTTCTCAGAATTCAATCTGGTCTCCTCAACTTGTCATTGTGCTATTATATGTTCTTACCTTAGCTTCGCTTGGCCATTTAGCACTGTGCTTGAAAGAAATGGCTCCAACAGAATTTGTATTTAATTTTATTCCCATATAGATGTGATGGGGTATACGTGTAATATTCTGAATGTCTGATTATTTCCAAATTTGTTTTCTGGCCTCTCACCTCTCCGCCTGAGCACAACCTTCTTGAGAACAAAGATTACAGGTTACGTGGCTTAACCTGGTCGAGCAGATAATACACCTGATTGACCCATTTCTTCAGGGGCGTTCTTAACACCACAGGAAAGGCCAAAGGTGCTGAAACCTTAGTTACCTTGACACAGCTGATGAGTTAAGGATGCAATAATGTTAAGGTGGTTTCAACAAACAGCTTGGCAAAACTAGTTCAATCAGGGAAATAGGGAAGGCTCATTTTTATTCCATAATTTAGTTTCTTCCCTGCTTTTTCAGAAAGAAAACTAGGTCAGCAAAATTGTGCAAGTGTTGTATAATAATCACTACAAATCACTTAGAGTTCTGGTTCAAGGGGTTTTAACCTGGTAATAAATTATCCTTCTGAGATGAGACTCGGAGTTAATTATGTCCATTACTCTAATTTTATTTCATTTCTGGAGGGGAACTAAGGAGAAGGGAGCACAAATAACTCACCACCGAAGCCTCTACGTTTTCCCTTTAGCGTATTGAAGAATATTCTGAATGGACCACCCCACCTGGCCAGTGGGCCTTTCATTTTATGCTGAACAAAGAACTAAAAAATTGGCTGGTAGGAGAGCAGAGAAGTAATTTTTCTATCTGTAGACACCCACGATAGCTGCCCCTTTGTCACCACGGCTCCTCCCAAGCCATCAAGCAAGGATCATCCTTCCCGCAAGGCATGAACCTGGGGTGTTGCCCACCCTGCCGCGGACTCAGCTGCAATACGGTGAAAGCCCAATTACCCAGAAACCACTTAATCAATCAGATTCCCCCTGGAGTTACAGGTAAATCACAGAATTATAAGAGAGGAACCCTGATCAGAAATTTAGGCAAAAATTACCTATATCCTTTACTTAGAAATCAACCCAAACACCTCTGCATTCTCTATGCAATGAAATCGGGCCTCTTCACAATTACTGTGGCCGACCTCAGGAACCGCAGTCGTGGCAAAGATTCCGTGTGGTTATTAGTCTGTACTTACTGGGGATGGAAATGTAACTTGACCCTTTCAGAGTGATTTCCAACCACTCAGCTCGCAAAAGAGGATGGTTCTCAGAAAGAATTCCTCATTGTTCAACAAGAATACCCGAAGCTGTTGTATAGCTCCTTCACCGTTTGGGTAATAAATGTTCATCCTATATACGCTGTTCTGCAGTACAGACTTAAAAATACACAAAATTTGAAATTTTCCTAGCATTCATTTTACATTTTTTTCAAAGCTATAAACATTTATTTCTTCTAAACTTAATTCTTCTTTTTTGCATTCTTAATTTTTGGAGGATTAGGACAGATCTTCTGTCCTATGCTGTGTTCAACTATAAAAAAATAAACCTGTTATGCCTTCATAGTAATTTGAAGATCAGTGTATATGACAAGTGCACAGGTAATTCTTACACCAGCTGAACTCTCATGAGCTGGTCTGAGCCATGTTCTTCCACCCTCTGGGTGTGTGTGGAAGTGGCTCATTCCAGCAGGAAGAGTTTGCTGAATTGTCTTGACTGGGTACCTTCTACACAGGACAGCTCTAAATTTTTCTCTAATCATTGTCACCAAAGTGTTAAGCAAATCTCCCTTTCATGCATGATAGAACATGCCACAATAATAACACCTTAAACAGGCAGCAGCACTTTCTGTGAAATTTGATTGCTAAACGTGGGCCTGGCATTTGCCCATTGGAGCCCACGCAGCCCTGCATCGGGGAGCAGGGGCTGCAGGTCCTGCCTTGCCTCGGGCCCGGGTGGGGCGGGGAGGCCCCAGGAGCGGGGCCCAGTGTCCTGGAGACAGGACAGGACCCTCTACTCTCTTGTCCCTCTGGGGAGAAGGAAACGCTCCCACTCCTATATCCCAAATCCGCAGTGACCTCGCGGCTCCCTCTCTCCTCCTCCGCCATGGTCGCCTGCTCTATGGGTTGATTCTGCGTTTGTCAAAGGACATGAACCGACTGTGGTGTGTCCAGTTCTTTCAACTCTTCCTAACTGAGGTCATCTCTGGCCTCGGGTTTCTGTGGCTGCCTTTAGAATGTTGTATGTTTTGTTCTTAATTTTGAAAGCAAACTGACAGTTCCAGGATGGTAAGGAAAATCCCACCCACAAAAAGCGTTATATTTTTAAGTGAGACTATCAAGGACTCAACTCGAGATCCCAGAGTAGGACTATCTCAAGAAGTAAAAGAATAAACCAAGTATATACAATTTGAAAATTCGATATAAACTAACCAATACATATATGTACGTAACTTGCAATCATCCAGAGTTGCTAAAACTGTTAGGTGACGGATCCGTGGGAACTTTCTAAAGGATGAGTCAGACCTAACAAGGACTTCGACATAGGAATTTGGGGGTACACAAGTCGATCCACAGTGGAAGGGATATAAGCACATTTGAATATGTGATTAGCTTGGAGCGATAAACTCCGAGTCAAGCTAAGACGCTTGCTATGTGCAGCTCTCACAAATGACAGCACTGTCCAGAAAGAATGTGCCCAGGAATACAAGAAGAGGTCAAGGTGAATCTTAGAGAAACGCAACGTACAAATTTCTGAGAATGCTAAAGTGTTATAAGGAGTTATATTCCAGAAATAAGGTTATTTATTTTAAATTAGTTTTATTAGTTTTCAAACTTTATACAATGGAAGCCCATACCATTATAAAAGAGAAAAGAAAAAGTCAGAAAAGAAAATTCAGGCAGAGGTGGGTGTCACCTTGTAGAGAAGGTAATATCACCAGTAGGGAGAGAGGATTCCAAAAAAAAAAGAAAGAAAAAAAAAGAAAATTCAGGCAGAGGAAGACCTACAAAGACAAAAAAGACAAAAACCAAAACAAACAAGAAAACCACCAAGAGTATTCTTAGTCACGCATGAGTTTCTGGTCATATATTATGTGGAGTGGACAAAAATTTTATATGAAAATCAAATTATTTTAATACCATAGTCAATATTGTCAGACCAATTTGGAGGTATTATTAAAACAATGACAATAACGAAATTGAGGTCCCTCAGGCAGTCTACAACATCAATCAAATACGATGACCCCTTCCAAAATCCCCATTCGGTAGCCTTTTAAGTCTATTGATTTGAAACATTTTATCAATGCTATTAGCATCACCAGTAATAACTATCATTGATTAGGTACATACCATTTGCTAGGATAAGCACTAAAATCTTTTATATTTGTTACCACTAATCCACACAAAAACTTTAAAGATAAAAATTATTTTTCCTATTTTACAAATTTAAAAACATGAAGGCTCAGATAATTAAGTAACTCGGCTAAAGGCACATAGTAAATATTGGATTTGTAGTTCTGAATACAGGTTAACCTGCTCCGATGAAAGTAATTTATTTATTTTTCCTATTAGGGGCTCTTTATAATGATAGTTTGTTAGCTGATTTTATGGAAAGGAAATCTCAGAGAATGGATTAATGTACATGCCTTTCAAATATGCGTGAACTTTAGCACACTGTGTCCAGCAGTACCATGGGAAAGTGGGTGGTCTCTCTTCTGGAATACGACAGGAAAATTACCCTTCTCGCTGACGAAAGAGGAATGCTGGGGTTGTTACATCCGTGTAACTCTTCCTCTGTTTGCACCTATTGTGAAAGGAAAATAAAATACACAAACGTGCTCTCTCTCCCTCTCACATACACACAAGCAAAAGGCTTTCTAAGATAGAGATTCTGTCTTTTCTTCTAATCTGAGATATTGTAACAATTACATCAGAAAAACTTAGCAGAGGATAAAATTATAAAATAAGTGAAGATCGAGTTCTCTGTTACATAAACATCACTCTCAATACCAGATCAATGCGTTAAGAAAAGGGAATCAAATATTTATCTTTGAAAATGCTCAAGATCAGAAAAGGAAGGAACTCAGGGAGTGATGCCCACACATCCTTCATTGGCCCCCGTGCCCTTCAGGTCAGATACCAGGGCTCCTCAATTGGAAATGGACAGATTTAGGAGGAAAAAAAGTCAGTAAAGATAGAGTTGAATGGAACAGCACCAACAGCACGGTCTACCAACTGGACCTACTGGGCAGCTGTCGAACGCTTCACCCAACAACAGCACAACACACCTTCCTGTCAAGATCATGTGGAACACTGTCGAAGGTAAACCACATTCTGGGACACAAAACAAACAAATTGGAAAAAAAAAAACAAAACACAGAAATCATAAAAGGTGTTTCCAGACCACAATGAAATTAAAGTAGAAATCAACAGCAGAGAGGTAGCTTGAAAACTCCCAGATATTTGGAAATTAAACAAAAGATCTCTCATGGGTCAAAGCAGAAGTCTTGAGAGAAATTAAAATATATTTGACCTAAATTACAAAAGAAAAAAGCATATAAATGTGTGGAATATCATAAAAGCAGTTATTAGAGGGAAATTTATAGCATTCAATGCATATATTAGAAAATAAGAAAGATCTCAAATCAATAATCTAAGCTCCCACCTTAGGAAACTAGGGGAAAAAGAACAATTTAAACCTAAAGCAATTGGAAGAAAAAGTAGTATAAATTAGAACAGAAGTCAATAAACTGGAAAATAGAAAAACAATAAAGAGAATCAATGAAAAGAAAAGCCAGTTGTTTGAAAAGATCAATAAAATTGACAAACTTCTCGCTAGGCCCACCAAGAAAAAATGGAGAGGAGACACAAATTACTAACATTAAAAGTGAAAGTGGGGCCGTTACTAACGATCTCATGGTCATTAAAAGGATAACAAAGGTAGCCTAGAAACAATTCTATGCCCACAATTTTGATACCACATAGAATAGCACAATTCCCTGGATGATAAAACTACCAAAACTCATCCAAGGGGAAGTAGACAATCTGAATAGGCATCTATCTATTAACAAATTGAATCAATAATTAATAACCTTCCATGAAAACAAAAAACCAGGCCCAGATGGTTTCATGTGTGAATGCTACCAAACATTTAAGATAGAAATAATGTCAATGCACCACAATTTCTCCCAGAAAATTGTAACAGAGAGAACACATCTAACTCATTATTTGAGGCAAGCATTGCCTGACATGGAAACCAGTTAGGCATTATGAGAAAAAAATAATATGTACCGGTATCACTCGTGAACACAGATGCAAAATCATCAAAAATATATTAGCAAAATGAATCAAACAATGTATAAAAATAGTTAAACACCTCAACAAAATAGGATTTTTCCAGACATGTAAGGTTGGTTCAAAATTTGAAAATTATATCAACTAGTTAAAGAAGAAAAATCATACTTTAGTTTCAAAAAGAGAGACAGACTTTAAAATTTCCATGACTATTGACATTGAGTTTCAAATTATTTTTTTCCTAGTTGATAAAACAAAGAGATAGGCTCATATCTGATTTGCTGTATGAGGGTCTTACAATATAAAAAACAACAGAGATTACTTTTATTGTTTTCAAATTTCTAATTTAAAAAGGTTGAAAATATAAATTCCATGAAATTAATCCCAGTTGAGCTTATTATTAATATTATTTTTAGTTAATTCAAAAAAAATCCTTAAAAACTCGAATCTTGACAAATTGAAATAGATTATTAGAGAAGCTTTCATCTTCACGTGTGTGTTGACGAATTGAGACACCTCTCTGGATGATTCAGCTGTGACTAGAATATTGACTATATTAATAATTAAGATTTGGGGATGAGTCTGCTTTTCAGCTCACCCCACATGGGCAGGTGTGTACTAAGTGTGGCAGTGTGGGCAGCCTCTGAGGGGAGGCTTCTCCAAGTTCTTGGTGATCACTGGAGTAAAGAAATCCAGGATGCGCCATGTAAGCCAAGCCGTCAACAGCTTTTCTTTTTTCTTTTTATTGAAAGAGAAAGCACCGTCTCGAGAGAGAACAGCAGGCTGCACAGACAGCAGCTGCCCTGGGAGGAAGTGGGTCTGGTCTTTTGAAGTCTCACTGACTGGGGGGAGGAATATTCAAGGCTAAGGGGCTGGATTTTACTAAGAATTTGGGTAGTAATTCCTAGAATTGTGTTCTCTCCCGTTTTCATACTTTATATGGTTGTTTTGGAACTGTCATGGTGATTTCAAGGGCGGAGAAGTTTCAACGTAAGTGATATTGTAATTAGCCAAAGTTCATGTGAGGTGGCAGAGACAGCTGATGAGCTGGTTGAAGCCAGTTCTTGCTTGTGATTAGGGGCCCTCTACTTAGCTTCTGCCTGAGGGGTGTTCAATTCAACACCTGCACCCCATCTACAAACCCCTGCATCCAGTCTCAGCCCGCTCTCTTAGTCTCCTGCTCTAAGAGCAGGGCTTAAAAGTTTGTTTAAACTTCACTAATTTCACTATAGTTCATCGCAGATCCCACTCTGGAATTAAGCACAGGTTGGTGTCTCTCACTCCTAGCTCTCTAGCAGGGGCATGCATTGCGGTGCTTTCCCGTGGCGGGACCTGGAAGGAAGTCTCCCATCCCGCATGGCCTGGTGGATTTTGTTCCGTGTTGACAGAAGTGTTTTGTCTACGTATCGGTCGCGTGGGAATGATCCAATAGTTCCACTGGAAAAGAGAATACAAACAACCTCAAAGCTGTCCAGGGTGTTTAAAGACGCTCTCAACTATGGATATCACTTACTGTTAAAAACGTCATCATCCCCACCCTGAGGGTGTCACTTGACTTAGAAGTGGCTTCTGCCAGGTCAGCAAAGCCCCACATTTCAGTTCTTCTAGGTGACGACGCTTGTTGTCAGTAGACAACAGTGCCACGTCCGTGGTCCTAAGGTCACGTCCACTAAACCACTTGAATAGGCTGAGGAAATTCTTACGTTAAGGAGCTTAATGCTGCCAATGTCTGAGAACTGAAAGACTAAAGTGAGGGAAAATGTGATTGTCTCCAGCCCGTAAACTATATCTCCTGAAAGCACAAAAGTGTTCCTCAGAAACTCTTCTGCGCCATTGGTAAAGTCCACTTGTGGATGGTCAGTCGAATAATTACATCCCATTTGGTGTGAGGTCAAAAAATCTATATAGAGAATTTATTCTGAGGAAGATCAATGATGACTGCTCATTGCAAACGTTTCAAAGTTATCAGAAAAGCAGCATTCGTTTCAATGGAGGACAAAACTGCAAATTCGGCCCTGAGCAGGTTAAATAGTGGTGACCTGCAGAATATGCTGGACCACGTGACTGTGCCGAGTGAGAGAGCTGTGGGTGCTGTGTGGAGCGTCGGGCACCGGGCAGAGAAGACAAGAACTAAAATCAGCAAAATCACAGTGCCATGTGAGCACAAGGACTGTGACTGAGACACCGTTGGTAGGGTGAGACCAGGAGGGGAGCATCCATGGAGGAGCCGGCACAATTGGAGTAGCGGAATGTACCGGAAAGGTAATAGAGAAGAAACCTTGGACTCCGTCAGGAAATGTGCTAAATCACTCCCCTCCCCTGGCCCCCGTGGCCATTTGGTCAAAGCAGCAGGTGGCACAGACCTGAGGAAGCCGGAAAACGTCAATGTCTGCTTGGAAGGATTGTGGGTGGATATCAATGTGCAGCTGAAGCAAGTGAGACTTTTCCCTAAGATTCGATGTCTGGAAGCAAATCATTAGTTATTTAACTATGCCAAAGGGGCACAGGGAAAAATCTTAGCTTAGTACAATAATAATAGAAAAGTGAAGAGCGATTCTCCATTTGTTATTAATATTTGATCAGGGAAAAGTCCCTGGGCTGGAAATCAATAGTCCAAGATCAGCCACTAATTATCTGTCTGGCCTTGAGCAAAATACTTAATATTTCTTGGCGTCAGCTTTCTCCCGTAGAAAAGGTTTCCGGCAATTTTACCACTGAGCTCTGAGGACGTGTCAAGCGCGCCAGAGGCTCTGAGGACACTGGCGGCAGGAGGACCTCAGGGAGGACATGGAACACCCTTCACCCTACAGACACTCCGTCCTCAAGAGTTCAGCTTCTCTGGGTTAGGTTTTCTTGGAGAAGTGGTTTCCCATGAACTCGATGACTCCTCCTATGTAACGGGACTTAGACCAAGCCCCATTTTCATAAGGAAAAGGAAACAGTGCTCTGAATCAAAAGATATCACCCTAAAACTGATCTTCTGCCATATAAAGTCATCTCCTTTCACCATCGGGAGAAAGGGGACAAAAGGAGTCAGATATTTATCCACTATGATTACAATGTGTTGAGCTATGTTTTAAAAACAAAACTAATGATCCTAACAGTGAGCTATCGGTTGCCAACCAAATGTCAATAACAATAGACAACTTTGCACCAAGAACGCATTTGAAGCCTCCCCAACCTCCTTCCCCTCTCTCTCCCCTCCCCGCCACTTTGTCCCCAGGACAAATGTCAACACTCACACTTATTCCTTCACCCGTCCTTCATTTTCCTGAATCATTGTGACTACCTGGGTATTGTTCCAAGTTTCAACATTCTTGTTTTAGTATTTTAAAAAGTTGTCATTTTTTTTTTTTTCCATTTATACTCTGGTCAATTTGCCCAGTCACCCAAAACTATACTTTCTTATTTTTATTGAAACTCTTCAACATAAAATAGCTTATGGCTGCCAATGCCGTATTTATAAATTTCAGCCTTCCTGAGCCCTGCCACGGCTACACTTTCTGACCCCTTGTGATTGGGAGGTACATGTGATTAATCTTCGCTAATGAATTGTGAGCAGAAATAATTGCATGTCATTCTGAATATGAAGCATTTAGTGGCTGGCTTAAAGCCCTTCAGAGCTCTCGTTCCTTCTGGCAAAGTGACCTTCAGTGTCTAAGGTGGTAGCTGCTCAGCCAGCTTGAGTTCTTGAGACCCTGCAATAAACAAAGCCCCCAGCTGACCTGTCATGGATTTGCAATACGGACACAAAGCTGGTTCCTTAAACCATTAAGATTTGGGGGTTGGTGTGTTTATGCAGCAAAACCTAGGCTAACCTAACTGATAAAAGCTATACCTCACAAAATTCAGTGTATAAACAGTGTATCAGAGTTGTAGCTTATGAAGCTAAGACAGTATAAACAGTGTATCAACTCAGTTGAGCGGTCAGAAAATGGTCTGTTTGCAAAGTTGCTCACTTGCCTGGGATCTTAGGAGGGAGAGAAAAATCCCCCTCTGCCTTGGGTGACAACTCAATACTTGATGATCAATGCTATGAGCTGCATGTCTGTGTCCTCCCCAGTTCAGACGTTGAAACCTTAACCCCAGTGGGATGGGATTAGAAGGTGGGGCCTTTGAGAGGAGATGAGGTCACGAGGGAGGTGCAGCCCCTGGGTGGGATCCGTGTCCTTCTAAGAAGAGACTCCAGGGGGAGTGCTGCTTCCTCCCTCCCTGCTCACCTCCTCGTGAGCAGCAGCAAACCAGGAGGCCACCCCGAGCAGGTGCAGAACCTGCAGGCACCTTGACCTTGGACCTCCAGCCTCCAGAATGATGAGAAATACATTTCTGTTGTTTAACCCCCCAGTCCGTGTTTATAGCAGCTTGAACTGGCAAAGACGACCACCCTGCCCCTCCAGCCCCCGCTGCCTCTCTGCACACAGGCTGGACGAAGGTGAGGGGTGCTGGTCTGGGGCCCTAAGATCATTCGTAGCCATGAATGTCTGACTTTTCGGCTGCAAGAGTGACGCTACACACTTGGGCTGCAATTCTGAGATAGCTGGAAGTCACTCAACACCAGGTAACAGTCAAATGTAGGAAAGAACTGGGATTTTCAGAAACAAAGAATTTAAGATATTCTTTCTGCAATTTGCAGAAATATTTGATTCTGAAGGAAGAGAAAGCACTTTGAGGTGGTGTTGACGTCTACGCCCCATCACCTAACTTTGACCACATGCACAGGATTCAATGAAAATTAGTGGAAAAATTAATCCTCTGCTGTTACGCTTGCACCCCAATCCCAAATCCGCAAGAAGGGCCAACAAAATCCCCAAGAAGGAACTTCCTATTGGTGTTTTCAGTGCGGCAGGTTGCAGCCTTCCCTCCAAGGGTGAGAACTTGCAAACCCTCAGGGTGCTGTGGGGGCTTCTGTTGGGGTCAGCAGCATCGCAGTCTCAGGTTTCCAGTTTCACCAATTTCCCTTCACAGCTTTTTGTCCCAGCGCCAGTGTTTGACAGTTCCATTTCTATAACTCATTACATATTCAATGATTCATAATAACAATTTCCATGTAATTTTATTGCTCACATCCTGGCATCAACTCCTTGTACCAAATAACAAAAGTATAAATACCCACTCGAAAGGAGGACATTTGCGTTTCCACTTTCATTGCATTAATATTGTCAAAAGGAGCTGTTGCAAAAGACTCCCAAATATTACCGAGGCTTTCTCAGTATTATAAATCTGTGCAAATGGGAATTATGCAACGAAAAGCCAGGAAGGCAGGAAAATTCAACCACTATCACACTAACTAGAGAGGAAGCCAAGAGAGTGTGAAATCAAAGAATAATCAATTTCCTGAAGGAATCAGGAGCGCTGCGTGCCACTGCGGATTATCTCGAGGGCATGGGAAGGGCAGAGAAGGCTGCAAAAGTCTGAGCAGGACGCACGCGGAGCGGCAGTTCCGATTTTTCCACTGGAGAGGACTCCCGCCCGCCTGGCACTAGCACTGAGGATGAACTTCCAGGTTTGATGGGATGAAGTTATCAGGCAAAAAAAAAAAAAAAAAAAAAAAAAATTGGATTTCCACCCTTCTCATGAGGTCATGACTCTCAAAATAATGGCACAGCCGCACGAGAGGCAGTGACTTAGCACGTCGTATGCAAATGTTCAAAAACCTGAAAACCTCATTAGTGGTTTTAAGGATTCCAGCGCACAAGCTCCAGGTTTTCCATCTTCATTTCCTTTAGCCACAGCTGAGAGTCTGTGGCCCCCCAGCCAGGGCACCCTCCCCAGATCCTCACTCCCTGGCTTGTCCCTCACCGATGACAGGCAGCCTGTGTGGACTAACCTCTTCCTCCTGTCCCCGCCGAGCAGCCTCTCCCTGGGGGAGGAGTCGCATGCAGGGCGGGTGGGCTCAGCTCCGAATTCAAGCTCAGTGGCCTCAGATGAAAACCTAGTGAAGCCCTTTTACCCACGCTGGACAGAGGCCGCAGGCTCCCCATTGCTCCAGAACATGCGTCAAAATCCCGGGGAGACTTCTGGGCTGTGCACATCTCTCCTCCCCTGCACCCCGAGTCGTACCCGTCCTCTCTCTACACCCCTCTCTGCCCACATTCACGTGTGGACATATCCCCACAGGAATCAGATGGCTTTGTGATTTGCTACACACACTTTAACCGTTTTCTTCCTCCTGGCATTGTGGGAAATTCCATAAGATTTTAAAATGATTTTTAAAAAAGCCAAAGCCAACATTGCCATCTAAAATTCCAAACAAATCTATTCTGTTTAAGAAACCGCATACTTCTGTTTTTCCAGAGTCAGAGAGTTAGGAAATGAAGTGATTTTAATCAGGACAGAAGCATCCTCAGATATGTGAAAGAAGGTGTGATAAAGACAGGTGGGGAAGCCACGCCTTAATATACTATAACTTGTCAGCAATACTTGGAGAACAATATCGTTATGAAGAGAGTGCACTAGTTACTTAGTTGGATTTCTCAGGTGTTTCCAATTCCTTAAACTTCAATTACATCTTCAGGCCTTTTAAACAATATATAATCGAGTCCTATCAAGTTGCCTATAAACAGCGTCTCATTTTGAGTAACTGGCATTTTTAACCCATTCCGTCATAGTAAATAACAAGCCAAATTCTCAGATATGTAAATGTGACAGGGAAACGATGACGTCAGAGAGTGTCCACGGGAGGCAGTAAACCCGGGTTTGCCAAGACCACGATGGGTTGCCCACCTGGCCTCGCCCAGTGTGAGCTTCCTCTGCGCAGGGTAACCGATGGGGTAACCGAACCCCCTCTGCTGCTGACTCACGTTCTCTGTCATCCGTGGAAACTGCTCCACCTCCCCTTCCTACAGCAGATTTCATGCACCATAGCTGAGCTGTCAAATCCTACATCCAGAAGCTACATGTGGCAATTTTAACGGAATTAATTAAAATTAAATACAATTAAAAATCCAGGTCATTGGCCATTAGCCACCCTTTGAGGGTTCGGTCCCCACATGTTACCTGATGGGCAGGTGTCGGCATTTCTGTTACAAAAGTCCTTTTGGACAGGGCCTCATTACATAGAGCATGATGTAGGTCTTTTGACATAGCAAAGAAAATCAGACTCAATGCAGAGTCCAACAATTGGCTCCAGGCAACAGAAGTTAAAATAACACCTTAAAGATTCCTTTCATAAATGCTGGAATTTCAAACTGTGGTCCAGCTGTTAATGCAGTAATAGGAACTGTCAGCCTCCTCCTCTGACAGATACTCATTAGCTTAGAAAAGTGCCAAACAATAATAGCCATTGTAATAGTAATCGCAGTGATAATTATAGTTAATGTTATGCAAATTGCCAGAAAACGGATGCTATAAAAAGACCAACTTCATAATGCTGCAAATGTATTTCAACTAAGGGCGTCTACAAAATTGCACACCACTTTAATATCTCTTCTGCATCTGTCCTTTCTGTTCTGTTGTCTCTGGGGCAGTAGCCTCCTGTCTTTAATTTTTTCCTCACCCATACCACAAGCACCTGCAGCATCGGCATGGTTACATTTTGACAGCCGTAACAGCTAACATTTACTGAGCACATACTATATACTGGCCCCTGCTTTGAGGACTTAACACATATCGATCCATTCAATTCTCCCAACTGTGGTGTGAAGGTGATATAGTTATTAACTTCAGTTTGCAAATAAGAAATGAGATATTTAGAAAGAATAAGCAACTTCTTTTGCAGTTATGCAACCAGGGAGAAGCAGAGCTGAGGCCTGAACTTAATCAGGGAGAATCAGATTTGGGGATTTTTAAAGAAATCAATGGGAACGCTCCCAGAAAAAAAAAATGCACATGCACAAAAATCAAATTCCATTTCAAGACTGCTTTGGGGACCTCAGGTTACACGGCAGCGTCTTAGTCAGCCAGGGCTGCTATAACAAGGTGCCAGAGTCCCGGCAGCTTGTAAACGGCAAAGGTGCTTCTCACAGCGCTGGAGCTGGAAGTCTGAGGTCAAAGTGCCAGCAGGGTGGGTTCTGGTGAGGACCCTCTTCCCCGTTGCAGACTGCTGACTTCTCACTGTGTCTTCAGGGGTGGAAAGAGGGCAAAAAAGCTCTCAGGGGGCGGGGGGGGGGGCTTCTCTAAGGGCTCTAATCCCTTCACAAGGACCCCGCCCTCATGAGATCCTCACCGTCCCAAGGCCCCGCTCACTCTGTCACACCGTGGGTTAGCGTTTCAACGCATGAACCCGGTGGTTGGGGGCGCACAAGCATTCAGCCCATGGGAGCAACAATCTATACGTTCCTTTGCTCGTGTCATAGCTTACTTTAATGGACATTTAACTCAATGGCTGACTGTTTAGGTTCTGCCTTCGGACACACCTCTGGGAAACCTATTCTGCAACCGAATTTTTCCATTTGTAATGCACAGAACAAATCAACCCAGGAAATGCTCCATGTTTTTGCTTGTGTCATTCCTTTTCTCCTGGCGAGCTCTCTCCAATGCACCCTGGCAGAGACAGGTGCTCACCAAATATTTCTCCTTCCCTTCCCTGTGGAAGAGTTGCTTCTGGGAAGCGATTCTGCACCTGGGAAGTCCATTTCTCCCCCTCCACACACCTGCGTGGTCGTCAGGAGTCGTTCTTTCAGAGCGAACATGGATGAAACAGTGTCTGCCCCTCCCAGGCCCAGGGACACAAGAAGCAATTTGCCTTGTGGACACACTTGTCGCCTCTTGGCTGATTCGGTGAAGATCTCCAAGCAGCCCTGAGTGCTGGTTATTGGAGATGGAGACACAGGATGGAAGGGCTCAGTCTCCGCCACCCGCCTCCTGGGGAGGAGTCACTGGCAGCCAGGAGTGTTTGTTTCTGACTTCGAGGGAGGAAGATATAAATTTCTCTTACCTTAAAACTCTGAGGTTTGGGGACTAGTCTGTGAACATATCTAGGATTACTTTGATTAATACATGACATTCTCCCAAGATGAGTGTTGCTGTAACAGAAAACCTAAAACACATGGCATGACCTTACCAGGAAGGGAATGGAAAAGGCAAAACACCCGACATTGAAGCCAGCAAAGTTGGAGGCTCAAGCCATGCAGTAAAACTGTCACCTGCGTACCCCGGGAGAGCAGACCCCACAACTGCAGGGCCTGCACTTATGAACCAGCATCTGAACATGGCTAGTTTTCTAGTGTGTTGGCTGTTGTTTGGTTTCTCCTAGAAAATATTACAAAATAAAATTTCTCAAAAAAGAGATCAAACTGATCACAGATGCCAAGGGCCTGATAGGGTTGGTAATACTGAATGTGTTTGGACCTCAGATATTAAGACTTCTCAAATGAACAAAAATACTGAATCCTGATGAAGATTGCTGCCTTCTCACATCCTGTTTCAGATGGTCTCAAGGAAACATCTCAGTTGCAAAGAGGCAAAGAAATAAGCAAGGCATTGGAATCACATTTTTCTTACGCTTATTTTTTTTAGAGACAGGATCTCACTCTGTCACCTGGCTAGAGTGCAGTGGCATTATCACAGCTCACAGCAACCTCAAACTCCTGGGCTCAAGTGATCCTCCTGCCTCAGCCTCCCAAGTAGCCGGGACTACAGGCATGCACCACCATGCACAGCTAATTTTTCTGTTTTATGTAGAGACTGTGTCTTGCTCTTGCTCAGGCTGATCTCAAATTTCTGATCCAAGCCATCCTCCCGCCTTGGCCTCCCAGAGTGCTAGGAATATAGGTGAGAACCCCCATGCCTGGCCCTGAAATTACATTATAAAAAGAACACAGAATGCATCCTGCTACAAGGGACTGACTGAAAGCAAATGGGTCCAAAGCTCCCTAATTCTGGAGGGAACACAATTGTCGAAAAACCTCAAGTTCAGAATAAGAGGCCTTTGATGTCTCAGGCTCAAAACCACCAGGGCAGAACACAGACTGAGAGAGGTGGGTTCCAGCTATGTCCCCATGGGTGGATGACAGGACTGAGAACTCCCTGCCAAATAATTTTCCTTATTCACGGAGGTGGCAGGTTAAGTGACCTTTAGAGCTATTCAACTTGTGAACCACCAAGCTGGTTGCCCCCATGTGCAGAACATCCCATGGGGAGCACGTTAAACACAGGCTTGAAAAATGTCCAACACACTCCTCAGCCAGTTGGGACTGAGAGCAGGAGTGGCCAACGAGAAGGAAAATCCCCCTGGGGGAAGCTGAGGCAAGTGTCACCTATTCAAGGCCTTGCACGAAATTGCACAGTAGTGAACAACAAAAACACAAGGTGGCTCATATTAAATCATTAAAATTTTATAATTAAAATTAAAACAAGGTGGAAGGAATCTCTGTCATCGCTTAGGTTCATTATCGCTGATGCCACAATGAGAAAAAAACATGTGAAAATGTTAACTAATGCTGAGTATTTTAAAAGTGCTAAGTGACCTTCAGACATAAATATATCCATCAAAAGGCCTTTCCAAAGGAGAAGAGGAAAATTATTCTAACTTTAAAGACGGATTACGCCGCTTTGTAGATTCCAGTCAAATGGAGCATTGAAACGGGTAGACCGAACGCGGAGCCGGATGAGGTATTATTTGGAAATGTCCTTCTGAATTAGGCTCATTCAGTGTGGAAAATGGTATCTATTTCCTAATAGACTATGTGCTATTGAAGATAAGGAAGATGTTGTTTGAAGTTTGTAAGAAATAAATTTTTTCGTAATAATGAATGAGTAATGTATGCCCGACAAAATGGCTTAGTAATCACAGAATGGAGATAAAGGAGAAATTTGATTATCCTAATTAGTGATGATGCTACAAAGGTGCCTCGAGAGCGGCAGGGTGCATGTGCCGGATTAATAAATGCTACGTGATTATTTGCAAAACCACTGCTGCTTGTGCAGCAGCATTAGCGGGCGTGTTGGTGTCTTTGCAATTGCAGCCTAGTTGCCACCCTGGGGGTGCTGACCAGCCCGGGGGGTGGGGAGAGGACGCAGCATTGGAATACAAAGGACAGAATTGCTCCTGCTGGCTCTCGTGCAAGTCTTTGCACCAGGTGCAGACAATGAGCTTTTACCACGGAAGCCGGTTTGAGATGAAACAGTTTCCACCCTGACTCCAAAGCGACACCACATCTTAGAAGCTGTGTCCTCAAAACTTTCCACCCAGCTCATAACAAAAAAAAAAAAAAAAAAAAAAAGAAGATTTTAAAATCTACTTGATGTAATTGGGGATTAGAATATGGCTGTTTTCTTATAAATTAGCAATTGTCAGTGTAATCAAACCAAGGCTGAGGATAAAGAAAGGATTCTCCAGCTATAAACAGAAGAAAAGAACAGAGTCTTCCTCCTTACTGCTTAGCTAGGAAGAGAGGTGTTAGCAGACACCACCGAGTCTTCCCAACTCAGTGGGGGGCTTCACAAAGTAGTCCCAGCCAGTGTGGTTGGGGTTGGTTCCTGCAAGGTGGAGACTGGCCTGCGGTGTGCTCCCTGGGTGTACACTCGGTGGCCCTGCTGTAGAAGGGGAGAGCCGGCCTCTGATGCCGTCATGGCAGAGCCCCCAGGCACAGGCTGAGGGTCCTGGTTTTCCCTGCATGGACAAGTCCTGATGTGGACCGTCCAGGAGAGAGCTGACACTCTCAGCTGGGCAATCTCTGAAGGAGGCTGGAGCCAGGCCTGTCTTCTGGCTGCAGTCCCAGCAGCTGGGGTGAAGTCCTTAGCCCGGCAGGGACTGGCAGGCACCTCCCAGTGTCCCCGGCCCCCAGCTGCTCCCAGCCATACATCTAGAATTCTGCATCCAGCTGTGTGGCCGACTAGATGTGGAAAGGGACTCTTCAACTGGAAACTGAACATCAGAGATAAAATGCACATTAAGATGATTTTTGTTGCACCAACTATGTGTCAATACCAAGAGGATTCTGTAGAGGTCAACATTGAGTAGAAACAGGAAGGAAAGAGACCAGTAGAGCTTGAAGGTTGTCTTTTATCCTGAAGGACTTCTCGACCCACCTAAATTTAACGGCTGTTTTTCAGAGCTTTGTGGGGAGCTAGAGACAGGAGATAATGGCTGACGTCCCCCCAGTGAGAAGTCAGGTAGGACTCCTTATGACACATCAGGACTCCAATGGACACATCCAAGTGTCTTGGTGAAACAAAAGTTACTGCTCTCTGACAAAACAGGAAGGAAAACTGTGAAAATCAAATTTTACCATTGGGTTGAGAGGCAGCTCTCTCACCCCGACAACTCACAGACACAGGCGGCTCCTCC
>RJWJ010004125.1:39270-79283 GCA_004363605.1 Indri indri | reverse complement strand
GGCTAATGTGACAGTGACAATAGCTGAGCCCTTTTATTTTTCTTCTCTTTAGCCCAGCCAAGACCAGAGGCCTGGAATGCAGAGAAAGGACCCCGTTTCTTCAAACGTAGGAAGTGCTCATGACATTCTCCTTGGGGCTGGGGCGGAGGGTGGGGAAGAGTGTTCGGGACACTCTCAGAACCTGTGCATCCTTCCGCCATGGGAGCCCTGACCTGCCCCCAGCTGCCCTCAGTGTGAGGCTCGCTCCGTCAGCCCCTAGAGAGCTGTCTGCTTCTCCTTCCAGAAAAGGCAGATCTCTCGCCCCATGCACAGGCGGGGAAACTGCGTCCCCCAGGCCTCGTGTGGACGGAGCCTCCTGACCACCCCCAGCTCCGAGGCCGTCAGGAGAGAGAGGAGGACACTCTGAGTGCGGGGCACAGGTGCCCTCCCGCCTCCTGGCCCAGGCTTCCTCGGAATCGCCTCAAACTGCTGCCAGGGCCTCCCGCCGGCCATGCCCCCCTCTGTGTGTCTGCACGGCAGCCAGAGCTTTCCTGAACAAACCCGATGTCACATGCAACCAGGCATCTGCGGTGGCTCCTCGCAGACTGCAGTGCCGCCCGCTCGGGCTCCGGAGGCTCTGGTCCCCTCTCAGCCCCAGGAACAGACGACGCTCCTCCCTGCCAAGGCCCCAGCAATTGTGCTTCCTCTTCAAAGAGTCCGATCCTCCTCCTCCTCACTGCGGTTCCTCTCCCCATCCACATGCAGCTCTCCCGCCATGCGGAGAAGGAGTGCCTCAAGTGCGGAGGCAATGCGGGTGTGCGTGCATGTGCACACACCACACACACGCACACACGCGTGGCACACGCACACATGCACGTTCACATGCATGCACATGGCATACATTCACATGCACACGTGGCACATGCTCACATGCACACGTACACACACGCTCACACATGCACACGTACACACATGCATGCTCACATGCATGCACATGGCATACATTCACATGCACACGTGCACACACGCACGCTCACACATGCACACGTACACACACGCATGCTCACATGCATGCACATGGCATACATTCACATGCACGTGTACACACACATGCACATGTGGCACATGCTCACATGCACATGTACACACATGCACATGTACACACATGCACGCTCACATGCATGCACATGGCATACATTCACATGCACACGTACACACATGCATCCGTGGCACATGCTCACATGCACACATACACACACGCATGCTCACACATGCACACATGGCACACGCTCACATGCACACACGTGCACCCCTCTTTACCCAGCCCACTCTTCCTCTGTGCCCCCTGACCCAACCCTGGTTCAAGACGACCTCCCCAGACCCCCTGGGCTGTGGCAGGCCACTGTCGTCACACACTCATCACTGCTCAGGGTCTCCTTCAGCACATCCACTATGGCTGCAAGTAATTAAGTGTGCGATGACTTTGGTAACAGGTAACAGCTCGAAAAATATTGCTCAGCTTTCCTCTTTGCCTTTCTAGGTGAACAGCCCTTCCCCTCTCCGACCTGGGGAAGGTTTGGGTTTGCACAGAAGGAACAGAGAAGAGGGCCATGGCCACTTTCAGTCCCTGACAATCAGTGTGGATTTTGCTACCAGACAGGAGACTTAGAAGCTTCCACTTTCTGCTGACCCTCTGGGGCAGGTGCACTGAGACCACCCCCTGCCAGCCTGCGACGAGGCACCTGGGGGTCAGCAGGCTGAAAGGGAGGAAGCCCTGGTGTTCCACCTTCCCTGGCTACACTGGGGCCTCCATGGCCAGGATGGGCCCAACATTTCCCTGCTCGGGTAGGGGACACCTCGGCAGTAGTGACCCACAGAAGGGGCTGGTGGTGGACAGCCTGGCAGGGGTCAGGGGCAGTGGAGAGGAGGGGCTCTGAGCCAAGGTCGAGACAAGTCCGGCAGACAGGGCCCCACCCCAGAGCACAGGTTCTACCAGCTGCCGGCTCCAGCCAGTTGCCACGGGAACAAGCGGCGAACTTGAGCATCGGATGTGGCAAGAGACCCCAAGTCCTCCGTCCCCGGGGAGGCTCATCATCCCCACGCCTCCCGGGACACACGCACGCCTCGGTGCCAGCTTGGGAGCTGGGAAGAACAACAGGAAATTTCAGGCCGAGCATCACCTAAAAGCCGAAAGAATTGGATCAGGTTAAACTGACTAGCTTAGACTAAATCTAGTTTTTTTCCTTGTTGCCCTATGACTGAGATTTGTGAGAAATATCAGGTCAGTTACAGGAAATAAGGAAAAGACATTTCTCGGCACACTACGTGGCAGGTGAGTGAATGTGCGGCCCCACAGTGCACTCCGTGGGCAGGCGCCGCCCCGTGCTGCGTTCCACGCATGGTAGGTGCTCAACACGCACCCGCAGGAGGAGGGAACCCTGCGCGGCGGTGCACAGAGCCTGTCTCGGGGACCGGGGAGGAGGAACAAGGCTCTTTTCTCAGCTTCCTCTGGAGGACCGGGTGTGAAGTCAGATCCAAGTGGGTTCAAACCTTAGCTTGGCCTTGTGGCGGGCAGCTTCTCACACAGCCGCCGTGAGCCTACCTCCTAGCGTGAGTGTGGGTGGACACTTCTAATGAATAGAATATGGCAAAAGTGACGGGGTGTCACCTCCAAGATGAGGACATAAAAGACAGTGACTGCCCCACCCCTGGCTCTCTTGCTCACACATACACACACACACACACACACATACACACACACACACACACAAGCTCAGAGCTTCTGGCTTGCTCACTGTGACACGGCAAGCTGTCACGCTGGAGATAACCCTCATGGCAAAGAACTGAGAGCAACCTCCAGCCAACAGCCAGTGAGGAACGGAGACCCTCTGTCCAACAGCCCACAAGGAACCGAGTCCTGCTCAGGGTCGCTGAGAGAGCTTGGATGTGCATCCTGCCCCAGGTGAACCTTGGGATGACTGCAGCCCCGCCACCTGGATTGCAGCCCGGTGAGACCCTGAAGCAGAGGCTCCGGCTAAGCCACGCCTGGATCCCTGACCCACAGAAAGCAAGAGATAACAAACATGAATTGTTTTAAGCCTCTCAGTTTTGGGGTCATTTGTTATGCAGCAATAGGTAACTGATACAGCCCCTCATTAGCTCTGCGCTCCTGGACCCATTCTTAACCTTTATGTGTGCACCCTCATCTAAAAATGGGCATAATAGTAGCACATCCCACCTTATAGGCTCATTGTGAGGACCAAGAAAATGAAGGAATGAATGGATGAGTGGGTGGATGGATGGATGGATGGGTGGATGGATGGATGGGTGGGTGGGTGGGTGGATGGGACCACTGGCTGGAGCAGTGAGAGGATCACAGAATCAGGGAATGAAGCCTGAGGGGTGGGACAGGATAGGGCTCTGAAGAACCCTCTCTGAGCAGCTGTGACAAGGCCAAGAGTCCGGCTGTCCTCCCCGCAGGGTGCAGCCCCACCTCTGTCCTCACGTTTCCCCAGCCGGTTCCTCCTGGGGCTCCAAAGCACTGGTGCTCAGAGCTGCCTTGGCCAGGGGCCGGCAGAGGCCTGGTGAGAGCCGGGCACTGCAGGGCACATGGCCGGGGGCCCAGCATCCTCTGCTCTCCACTCGGTCACCCCCACGCCGGGTTCTGCCACCCTTCCTCACAGATTATGCTCCCCTTGGGGCTGCTCTTGCCCAAAAGCCGGCTGGGCCTGGCGCTGTGGAGACAAACAAACCAGTGGCCTCAGCATGATAGCCCAGGAAACCGATCCTCGTGGGAGAGCCACAGCCGGCGGGCCTCAGTCCCGTGGCCTGGCCCCGGCTCCCTCGGCAGCCAGTCCTGGGGGCAACAGCGACAAAGGGAGGGTGAGGCTCCCGCTCTCACCTCGTAACAGATGCCAGACTCCAAGCCAGGGCAACAGACTTCCCACCTGGGAGCACGTCACAGTGCCCGGGAGCCTCAACAAATATCACGCCCAGAGCCCCCACTCCAGCCCACGTGGTCCCCAAACCTGAGTGGGAACTGCCGAACTATCAGCCTCCGAACCAGAGGCTGGCCACAGACTTGACACCTTCCCTAGCCACCACCCCAGGCCTGGCTGCCCGTGGAGGTGCACGTGCACCTCCCCGTCCCCTCGGGGCTGGAGCCATGCGGGCAGAAGGGCCAGAGGGGCCGTGTGGCCATCGTCTGTCCTCCCCTCACTCCTAAGCAGGTTTGTGAAGACAGACCCTTGTCCACAGGCTTGGAGCCTGCTTGTCAGGCCACGGTAGTGGATGGATATTTGGGGGTAACCCCCGTGATGCCGGTATCGGGGCTGCCCCAGCCCTGGATGTGCTAAGGGCCTGACCGGTGGATGTCTCCCCACTGCCCTGCGGGGCAGGTACCAGGAAAAGGCAGGAGCCTGGCCCTCGATGCACAGCTGGAAGGTGACGGGGCCGTTCCTGTCTGCACGCTGGCCTGCATCCTTCTCTGGACACCTTCACCACCGTGACAACAGTGTTTAACACGTGACTCGCCATGGCCCATCTGCTCATGGAACACTCACAGACCCTCTGAGATGAGTCCTGTTCGGATCCCTGTTCTAGAGAGGGGCTGTCCAAGGCCTGGCTGGTCAGTGGGGGAGGCAGGATTTGAACCCAGGCAGCCTGGCTTCAGGACGCTGCTCTCTGCCATGGGACTGGCTCCTATATGTTCACCAGCCGCCCCCAGCAGAGGCAGGCAGCCTGGCTCTTCCTTGCGGGGGTGCCTGATGTCCCCAGGGGCTTGTTGCTACAACCAGCAGCTACTCCCCATCCCAAGGCCTTGGTCCCCTTCCTTTCCCACCCCGAGCTCATGGCTCTGAGAGGCTCCTAATTGCACCCATCCCCCATCAGCCAAAGCAAGTTATTTCCACGTCCAAGACCCAGGCGTATTAAAATGTAAACCGCTGTGCATCATCTGCAGCGCGATCATTTGTCTCTGTCAGGCCGCGCTCCAGCCCCGCCAAGCCTCTGCTCTCCTCGCTGTCGGAGAAACAGCTTCCTCCTGCCAACGCCATCGCCAGGCCCTGTCCGGGAAGTCAGGGCTCCCCGACCCGACGGAGTGAATCATTTCGAGCATTTGTTTAATAGCATTGTCTCCATGATGAATAAATCACACCTTAATGGACCGTTTTTCAATTTGTAGCCCCAAGTCAGGACTCCCAAAATGTTACCAGATGTCAGGATGAAACACATGCCCCTGGCACGCTCCACACGCTGGGGTCACGCTGGCTCTCCATGCACGGGAGAGCCGGGCACCAGTGGTCCGGAGCCGGAGCAGAACCTCGGTCGGTGCAAAGACGAAATTCCTTCTTCCCTCTTTCCGTAAACTCTCTGGGGGAGATGTGTCTGGAGGGAGGAGTGGGCCAGGAAAGAGCGTCTCTCTGATGCCCGCGATTGTGGGACAGAAAGTACAGCCGACTCCAAGCTCTTGGGATCGGACGGGAAGGTCTCGGACGAAACCTTACCAGGTTTGGAGTCAGAGAGAAAATCTTAACCCCGCCTTTGCCATTTGCTAGCCCTGTGACCCTGGGCAGTCAGTTCACCTCTGGCCCTCAAAGAGAGATAACCCTAGTACCTTCTTCCTAGGGTCACGAGAGGATCAAATGGGAGAAGGAATGAAAGCAGCTCAGAAAAGTGCCCAGCACATCGTACGTGCTGAGCACATACCGTGGCAAGAGGAGCGGTAGCAATAGCTAATATTTATCAGGTGGGGGGTGCATTGTATAGTGTCACCCCTGAATTAGTGTCTACCCAGAGACTCAGACTGTGACTTTATTTGGAAATAAGGTCTTCGCAGATGTAATTAGTTAAGATGAAGTCATACTGGATTAGGAGGGGCCCAGAATCCAGTGGCTGGTGTCCTTAGAAGAAGAGGAGGGGCCGCACAGACCCCACATGGCAGCGGAGCAGAGTTTGATGATGGGGCTCCCAGGAACAACGAGTCACGCACTCCCGACCACCACCCGACACAAGGAGCGGCCGGCAGGACCTCCCTGAGAGCCTGCGGAGGGAGCATGGCCCGCCGACGCCCGATTCCGGACCTCTAGCATCCAGCACTCTGAGAGAACACATTTCCGCTGCTTTAAGTACCCAGGTTGCGGTACTTCGTTACAGCAGCTGCAGGTAACAGGTACAGGTGGTGACTAGGTGCCAGGCGCTCTTGAAAACGTATCGCACGTGTGGATTCACTTACATTCTCTCGACAGCCGTGAGAGCCACTGCTATTGTTACCGGGGCGCCACTTTACAGAGGGAGGAGTGAGACACCAAGAAGTTAAGGGACTCGTAGCTGGAGCGTACTTTGAACTGGGTCTATCTGGTCGAAAGCCCACTGTCACGGGCGGGTTCTGTGTACCAGGAACTGGAGTCATTCCCCGTCCAGGCCTCACCATGATGTGCTGTCTTCATTCACCTCTTGCAGTTGAGGACACAGAGGTTCAGACAGGTGCGTCCAAGGCCACACAAAGTCAGGTTCATCTGACCCCAAAGCTGAGGCGCATGCTGGTGACCAGACCACACTCGGCCGACTTGTCAATGTGAGTGCTTGGAGGGGCCCTGAGATAAATGCAGGGCGGGGAACAGCCCGCACCGTGCCTGGAAGGCTGCAGTGCCCAGGGGACGTCTGCTCACCCGTGTGTTCACTCATTCAGGTCGGGGCCATCGGCAGGCAGGGCAGGAGACGCAGGGCCAGCATCAGAGGTGCAGGGAGCCCTCTGGCCCGTTAGAGGTCCTCGAACAATCCCTGAAGTCATTCCTGGATTTACCATCTTGGGGTTTTCTGTAACTGCTGCTATGAAGTAGGAGGGGGGAGTGGGAGACAGGAAAACACAGCAAAACTTCACGGCAGCAAAGATTCCTCTCCCCGGGTCAGCAGTGTTTCTCCACCAGGAAACAAGACCAGTTCGTCCAAGTTTCTTCACCCCTTGTCCCAAGAGGCAAAAATGTCAGAAATGTGCAAGGGCTCCGGCCACCGAGGGACACTATCTTGCCCCCGAGGTCTGCTTCCTGAGTGGGGCCGAGGGTCAGGGGAAGTGGATCTGGTCCCTGCTGTGTCACGGACTCGCCACGGGGTGTGGGGTGAGGCTCTCCCTGCTCTGGGGCTTGGTTTTCTTACCTGTAAAGTGGGGTGACCATGCCTGGCCCATCGTCTCACCGAGTTAACCTGTAGCCAACCTGTAGCCAACTGCAAAACCGCAGCAAGGTCACAGGAGGCTTCCCCTTCATTCTCCCCAAGGGGTCTGCGACACTAGAAACGGACCCCTCTCTCAGTGCCCCTCCAGACCCTACTTCGGAACAAGCACACTCAGCCCCATCAGTCAATCCTCTCGTATTCACCAAGCACCGGCGGCACTCCCGTGCCAGTCTCTGGGAGGATATTTACAACTATTTACACGGACAATTAATAATAGCAACAATACCACCGCTTCCTGAGGATTTGCTAGACCCAAAGCAAGATGTGCTTTGTCTCATTTAATTTGCGCAAGAAACCAGTGGGATACGTTTCATTAGCACCCTCATTGTCGAGAGAAACCTCAATTCAGACGGAGTGTGATTAGCCAAGGCCAGGAAGTCAGGCTTAACTCCCTTTAGACGTGGCTTCCAACTCAGACGCCGTAGCCTGCAAGCGCCTGTGGCACAGACGCTCCCGTGGGTGGGAAATTTCTAACCCTGGTTTGCTTTCCCGAGCCAGACACAAGGTCCCACCCTCCACGTGCATTACCTCTCTGAGACCTCACCGGATCTTCCTGTGAAGTTGTCACATTATTAATATTATTACTATCCTGCTTTTCAGATGAGGACATGAGGCCCGGGAGTTACATGGGTAGAGGCTCCGGGAAGTCAGGACCCAAATCGGCCGTCCTGACTCCATCCCTCGAGTTCTCAATCGTCATAGGTTTTGCCCCCAAAAAAGGGAGCCAGATCCCAAGGCACTAAGCTCGCATCAGATACAGCAAAGGGTGCTGGGGCAGGGATTTCGGGGCGCTTCGTAGAGGAAGAGATCACAAAGGAGGGAAGAGGCTGCAGGGCGCAGACTTGCCCTCTCCAGACCACCATGCGGGCATTTGCCAGGAGCCCGGGCGCTGGATGGCCCCACCCCGACCCCCTGAAACTCGCCCTGCGGCTCCTCTCACCTGAGGGACTCAGGAGGCATCTGTCCCACCTGGCTCAGGGAGGGCCCGCCCCGCCCCCACCTCCCAAGGCGCCCCGCAGGCCCGTCTGCGTGCCAGGCCCAGGCTGGCGTGTGCCCGCACATCCCTCCTCACTCTGCAGCCCCAGGAAGGAACAGCGGGAGCCCAGGTTACCGCGGGGTTCACGTACTTTAGGGGTGGGACAGGGAGGCTGGCCCACCAAGCCACAGGCTATTCAACAAAGCCTTACGTGGGATCACAAAAGACTGGAACCGATCTCACGTCCATCAACAGGGGACCGGAATAAGATACCTTGGCACCACCACGGATGACTTCAGTGTCAACGGAGAAAGAGCGGGAGAGTCAGGAACAACTGACACAAGCAGACGTTTACGAACGACATTGCACATTGTCGGGCCTTCTGTCAAGGGCTCTATATGTATTAACTCATTTAAGTCTTACATCACTCCTTAAAGGGAACATTATCATCCCTTTAAAGTGAGGAAACTGAGGCACCAAGAGGTTAAGTCCCTCGTCCACGGTTCCTGGCTAATAGTGGCAGAGCTGGGATTTGGTGCAGGGCAGTGGGCGCCAGAGCCACGCGTGGACCCAGTGGCCCAGCTTCTCCGCTTTGCCACGGGTCCCTCTGCCAGGAGCTTCCTGGAACCTGGGAAAGAAGGGAAGCTACAGGCAACCCGAGCGCCCCAGCCCTCCGCGGCCGGCGAGCAGGTGTAATCAGGAGAGGCTCAGCTGGAACCTCCACCCGCAGCAGATTCCGATAGCTCAGTGGTAGCCGCTCCCCACACAGGCAATTACAGCCCGGCCCGCTGATTATTTTTATAGCCTCTCCTGGAGTCGTGACAAGGAAAACTAAACGATCCACAGGACCCTTTCATCACTAACAGCCGGGTTTCACGGCTGGTGGGGAGGAAGGAAAAGAAGAATCACTTTTTTCCCCACTTTGAGCTAATCCACAGACCTGGAGCCTGGCAGCCAGCATGTCAGTGTCGAGAAAAGCTGTTCTCAAGCAGAACTAATTGGCAACAGAAATGGAGTTTTCTCCCCCTCCAAAAACATAAACATGCTTTATCCCAGAGACTTACCCTTCCAGACATGTCGTGTGCAGCCACCCGTGTGCGGCTGGCAGTCTCGCCCCGGCTGGGCCAAAGGGTGGCTGTGCCGGTCACAACTCAGTCAGGTCGGCCTCTTCTGCAGTAAGGTGGTCAGGAAGGGCAGTGGCCCCGACCCGCCAGCCTGCCCGAGTGGACCTTTGCTGTCCTCCTGCCCATCCTCTCTTCCTGGGAACAGCCTTTGGCTTTGGGGGGCCCCACACTCTGATCTGCAGATACTGGTTTGAGTGGAACTAATACCCCCCTCTGCTCCCGGGATGAGCCCAACAGGCTTAAGCCAATGAGCACGTCCCAGGGTCGTGCTCACACAGCAGCCTGGTGGGGGTTCCAGGATTTGAATTCAAGTCTGTAGGACTGAGGAGTTTGTCAGGCTTAACTGCTAAGACCCACCGAGAGGCAGTATAAACTCTGGAGAAAACAGAATAGCTGGATTCTAACCCAGTTCTGCCATTTACTACCTGTGTGATTTCTGGCAAGTGACAACCTCTCTGTTCCTCAGTTTCTATGTCTGAAACGGGGCTTGCAAGCACACCTCCATCTGCAGGGTCTGACAACGAATGAAGTAACAGCAGTGTGTGAGGTGCGTAGAGCAGGGCCTGTCGGGGAGTGAGGATTCGGCCCGGCCCGCTACGCTGTTTGCCACACGTGGTGAGAATCAGACTAAATAAAGGCAGGTGTAGGAAGGGCAGGTGATGCTCTCGGGTCTTCAATCCCTACCCGACGTGTCCCTTCCTACGACACAGCTGTCAGGCTTGGGTCCCCTCCATACCACAAAGATGTGGGACATCACAAACATGCCACCTGTGCAAGGCTTTTGGATGTTCCCAGACCTGGAGATACACAGTTACTGGCAGCAGGTCTGTCCTTGGTGGTGGCCAAGACCAGGGGGAAATTCCACACGTCCAAGTAGCAAAGAGGGAAACATCTGACAGGTGCCACGTGGTGGGGGGTGGCGTATGAATGAGCCATTGGAAAATAATTCCGCATACTATGTCATAGTCCGTGTGACCCAGCAATTCTACTCACGCTCCTGTATGTGTGCACTAGGACAGGTGCGAGAACACTCAAAGCAGTGTGTTTATGATGGCAAACCAGGCTGGCGAGGTGGCTCATGCCTGTAATCCTAACACTCTGGGAGGCCAAGGCGGGAGAATCACTTGATCTCAGGAGTTCAAGACCAGCCTGAGCAAGAGTGAGACCCCATCTCTACTAAAAATAGAAAAATTTGCCAGGCACTGTGGAGCATGCCTGTAGTCCCAGCTACTGGGGAGGCTGAGGCAGGAGGATCGCTTGAGCCCAGGAGTTTGAGGTTGCTGTGAGCTAGGCTGACGCCATGGCACTCTACTCCAGGCAACAGAGTGAGACTGTCTCAAAAAAAAAAAAAAATATATATATATATATATATATGCAATAGCAAACAAAACGGACACATGGAAACAACTCGAATGCCAATATATAGAAAAAAATCAATTCTGATATACCATGGAATAGTACACAGCAGGGAAAAATGAATGAACTACAAGCCATACGCAAACATATCGATGAATTTTAGTGATAAAATGCTTTATGAAATATAAGTGCCAGAAGACAACACATAAATCTTTTTGTAAAGTTCAAACATAAGTAGAAGTAAATAATATATTATTTTAGCACATGTAAGGTAAGTGATAAAACTATTTTTTTAAGCAGGGGAAATTGGGATGATGAAAACATTCTGGAAATGGGTGGTGCTGATGGTTGCACAACATTGTCAATGCATTTACTGCTGCTGAATCGTACACTTAAAAATGGCTATTGAGAAATTGTATGTTATTTACTACAATTTTTAGAAAAGCAAGGGAAAGATAAACACAAAATTCAAGGTATTAGTAGTAACTAAATTATCATGAAAGTTCTAATTCTCGGCTGGGCAGTGGTTCACAGGTGTTTATCCCTTTATAACCCTCTACAGAGGGAGTGAGAGGGGAGGGCAGGTGGGCACGCAGGTGACTCAGTGTTTCGTAATGGAATTATGATTTATTCAATTCCACTTATTTCAGGTTCATTTTTAAAAGGAAAGTTCTCTTGACCCCAATTTTGGGGGCAGGGATTTAGTGGGGACCCCTAGGCAGGAGACCTATGGCCATTCGCTCAGCTATTAACTGGGCGTCAGGCTATCTGGTCCCTGGCGGGGGCACCGAAGGTGTGTCTGGAGGGAACACTCAGGCCCCCTCCTCACGCCTCCACCCGCAGGGTCCTCCCCTCCCCCTATCGTCCTCCCGCCAGGGAGTTGGGAAGGTGATACTGGGCACACTGCCTCTTCTCCCTCAGTGCCACACGGAGCCCAGTGGCATCTGGCCACCTCACTCAGGGGGCAACACGGGAACGGCTGCCTGGCCACTGCAGAACTCGAGTCCTGCAGGGCTTATCTGGACTCTGGTGAAAAAGAGGGGCTGTTTCCAGAGCCCTCGGAGCCCATCCGAGACAGACCCTGACGGGTGCGTGAACGAGGTGCTCCATGCTTGGCAGTCACCCTTTGTTTCTTTGCTGGCTGCCTCAGAGCTTTGAGGTGACACCAGGGGGTGGGTGCGGAGGTCACTGGAAGGCCTGAGCAGCAACTCCTGTCCTCGGTTCTGACTGGCTGATGCACAGTTCCACGGACTCTCTTTGTCACACAAACAAATGGCCGCTTCACGAGTTAGCACAGGCTATGAGATGTGGAGTTCATAAATCAAATGTAGTGAGCTGCTCGCGCTTCCTGGTCACCCTGACTCAGGATTCTCCCAGAAAGTCTGGCTGCCCCATCACCTCGGCAGCACAGCAAAACAAGTGCTCTAAGAAATCCTTACTGAGTGCCTACTGAGTACTGACATGTATTCACTGAGGGCCTACTGTGCAGTATAGCACTGAACAAAACAGGCAGAAATTAAATAAATCCCTACCTTCAGGAAGCTCACATTCTAGTAGGGGACATTTAAGAAAAGAAAAATATACGTATGTTAGATGATGAGGCTTAGTAAAGAGAAAAATTAACTGGCAAGGCGGGCGGAGATCAGGAAGTGGGTGTAATTTTAAATGGAGGGTCAGGAAGGCCCCACTGAGAAGGTGATATTGTGTAAAGACCTGGAGGATACAGTGGCTTGAGCCACATGGTATCAGGAGAACGAGTGTCCCAGGCTGAGGGGAAAGCACATGCAAAGGTCCTGAGGTAGCCTGTGCCTGGCACCATTGAGAGCAAATATGGCAGGGGCGGGGGGTGGGGGTAGAAGAGATGAGGTTAGAGAGGCCCAGACCCTGCAGGGCCCTGTGGGCATGGTGAGGACCGTGCCTTGTACTCTAGGCAAGGTGGCCCAAGGCTGGGAGAGGACAGTGTCCTGAACAGAGAAGGCACAGGATCTAATTGCATTTGAACAAGCCCCTGCTGGCTGCACATGGTCCGTTCAGACCACCAAGGAGGAAGAGGTGGAGCAGAGACATCAGTGAGGAGGCAACAACACAACAATCCAAAGGAAGACGATCCTGCTTGGGCGAGTGTGGAGGCAGTGGAGGTGATGAGAAGCTTCTAGAAGCATATTGCTGGGAGAGACAATAGAATTTCTTCTTTACTTAAAAGTGGAAGCGGCTGAGCTCTACTCGAGTGTTTTGGGACCGCGAAAGTTTGAGACCCGGTGGGAAAGTAGAGCGTGGTCATCAAAGCCAATCCCTCCCTACGCCTTCCAGGACTTCCGCGATGCGGGCATTGGAAGGGGATGTCTTAGGTCTTCATGGGCTAACCTGGAAAAACACCCAGGGTACGTCGTCAAGTGAAAGGAGGAACATGCAGAATAAAATGCATAGAGTGATCCTATTTTTGACAATTAAAATTACATAAAAAAGAAAAATATGAACAGGAGTAAATGAGAATGATCTGAAAAAACAGACACCTGGCGTGTTCCAGGGGCTGCCCGGGTGAGAGCAGGACCGCTGAGATCGAAAGCCAGGGCTGCCCTTGCTGCCACACAAAGTATTCGTGATAAAACATGCGCGTCTCCAGTTCTTTTTAATTCTGCCGCGGGTACGGCCCCCTTCTTGGACCACAGTTGCATTCTCTGAGCGAACGCCCCCACCTGGGCCTCTTCCTTGGCCTCGCCTGGAAGGGAAGCGGAACTTGGAGATGAGAAAGATTTTCCCCTCGTGCCTGCTGGCTTGGGAGGACTGGAAAGGGCCCACCTGGCTCCCACGGTTTCTAAAAATAAAACGTTCTCTAAACGTCCCTATAGGTTCGGCGTAGCCGCTGCTTCGGCTGGTTCCAAGATGCCGTTTCTATGAGCATCACTCGCTGCACGTGAAAATAAAGCATGGCCGGCGGGAGGCCTGCAGCAGGATGGAATTACTGGGGAGCCGCCGCCGATGGGACTCCAGAAATGCCCCGACAACGCAGACCGGGGATGCGATGGGGAGCGCATCCCAGGGCCGCTGTCACTGGGGGAGCTGGCGCCCAGACGCTGCTGGAGTGGACAATTCCTCTATCCCACCGAGCCTCTGCAGCCACTCTGGGGTGTAGGCCAATAGAGGGGAGTTCGGCTGCTGGTTCGTTTTAAGCTCTGGGCGAGTGCTCAGGACTATCTATAGTGAGCTTTTTTCTTTTTTTTTTTTTTTTTTTGAGGCAGTCTTGCTTTGTCACCCAGGTTGGAGTGCCGTGGCACAGTCATAGCTCACCGTAGCCTCAAATACCTGGACTCTAGTGATCCTCCTGCCTCAGCCTTCCTAGTAGCTAGAGCTATAGGTGGGCAACACTGCACCTGGCTAATTTTTTAATTTGGGGGAGATGGGATCTTGCTATGTTGCCCAGACTGGTCTCAAACTCCTGGCCTCAAACAATCCTCTTGTCTTGGCTCCCCAAATTGCTGGGATTTTAGACATGAGCCACCATGCCTGGCCCATGACAGGATTTTCAAAACCCTATGCACAAGCGTAGATGCTGTAAGGCCAGTGGTATGCGGGTAAAGGTTTAACAATCAGCTCTCCAGGGAAGTATGTGTGTGCACACACACAGGCACACACACACATATATGCACATATCCATACATACACATACACACACACATACTTAGGTTAATTATAAATTGTATTGACGTAAAGGATGCGTGGCACACAATTTACAAATATAAATAAAATTTACGATATTCTTTTTTTGTAAATATAATCAATGCATTTAAACATTTTTGTTGATTTTTGCTTCCAATTCTTGTATCTCTAATCAACCTCTGGTTACAATCAATGAAGTGTAGTTCTTCAGAAATAGTGTTGGATATTTTCCTTTACCTTATCGAGTACAGCCAAAGTGAGACAGCAGGAGCATGCCAGAGCTTTGTTTGTTCATCAGTGAAGTGAGCAACTTCCTCGACTTTTGGCGCTCTTCACAGTGTAACAGCTGTAGAGCTAGCACACGTTTGTGCTTAATCAGCAGCATTATTTTTCCTCCCTCACTTTCTCAAACCTAGACAATCAACAAGACAATAAATCAAGCCCTGAGCTGTACTGGGTGCCAATTTCCGTAGTGTAAATATTCCCACCACAGCTGCTTTCGAGCCACTGGGTTAAAACCACTGCAAGGGGAGTAGGGGAGATTATGTAGTATTTCCACCATGCGGATATTAGTACAACAGGTGTAGGTAACCTCAGCAGCACAGGTGATAGCAAAATGTGGTTTAAAAAGGGGGAAGGGATGAGCTTTGAGTACTCGTCACCTTTGTTTTTAACATAACTTATTTAATTGTAAGTTCATACAATTTAATTTTTAATAATGGTTGTGTTTAGCAACCAATTCACCAAATTCCTGAAAATCTGACAGTCAGCTTTTTCAAGCTGTACGAGCTGGCTCCAGCACACCTCTGCGTGGGGACCGCACAGCAAAGATTGTCACCAAGCTGGAAAGGAATCCACTCTCTTCACAACTACCTGGAACCCAGAGCATCCCCGGCACTAAAGGATGGGAAATTCGGGAGTTTCCCGAGGCTGCACCAGGCACGCTGCTGTACTCAGCTGGGCCGGGAAGGTTCTCCGGCAGCCTTAGGGCAAGAGAAAGTACAAATAGGACAAGAAACCAGTTTGTGAGCACATGTGACATAGCCTTTTGGAGCTCCCGGCACGAACTGGGGACCCCAGGGGGAGGACCGAGGTTCCCACAAGGAGAGGGTGAGGGCTCTGCACCCGGCAGACATCTGGGGAATCACTGAGCACAAACACTGAACTTAAGACCACGCTGTGCTTTCAACAGCTCACTAAGCTTTTCAGAAGCTGCATGGCCACGGGCTTGCTATCACTGACATCCGTGACGGTGGCACTCCAGGCCGTCGGTCATTTCTCCAAGCCCACCCCCATTCCAGCCTCCCCCGGCGCCTCGCCTGACTGCTCTGGGGAAGCGGTGGCGAGATTCTCCTCCTCTCTAAACTCGTGTCTTACCCTCAGACACCGCGGCCTGTTCACAGCTTAAGTGCTCTTCAACCAGAGTCACAAAATCAGAGTTGCAGAGAGATTTTAGAGAGGTTCTAAAATAATCCCTTTGTTTTATAGACGAGGAAACCGAGGCCAAGAGAAGGGAAACGACTAGCTCAAGGTCACAAAGAACCTCCAGGGCGGAACTGGGTAGGGTGACCCGGGTTTACCTGGGACTGAGCTGGGACCCTAGAGCTGGGACCACAACTCAGGTCTCAACTCGTCCCCAAAACGGGGTGGGGGTGGGGGCTGTAGGGGTGGGTGTTGAGCCAGTCCCTGAAAGAAAAGTTCAGAGCTGCTCTGGGATGGAATTTTCCAAGGGAAGAGAAAAGAGGAGGCCACATCTGGGTGCTGGGACCTTTACCTCTGGCCCGATGCCGGGCGCCCTAGGGATTTCCCAGCTGCTACGGCCTTGCCGTGTTTCCTGCATCCTCCTGCTCGGTGCCGACTTTATCTGCATCTTATCTCTTGGCTGCTGCCAGCCGCAGCTGCAGGGATGTACATGCAAATAGCCTATAATAATGCCAATACGTGATTCCCCTGGGGAAGGCATGTGGAAAGCACTGTACGTGTTTCACAATTCTGTTTCATCCAGAGGAGCCGCGCCGGCCCAGAATGATTTGAAACAGATTTTTGAAAAGGCAAAATAAAATTGGAACAAAACCTAGTCGAGGCATGTGCCACTCTCCCTGACCCCAGCTCTCCCCACCCCTGGCATATAAACCCTCTTCTCCCATGCCCCAGGAGCCTCCTGCAGCAAGGCAGCAAATCCAGGAAATTGCACTGGGCACTTGTCACCCAAGGCTGGAGCCCCTTCCCCATCCCAGGGCAGCGCGCCCCGACCCTGGGCTGAGGCGTCATCCGGAGAGTCGAACGATGCTTCTCAGGTGTCCGCCAGTCGCTTCCCTGCCCAGCCTCTGCCTCCCCCCTGTAGGTAATGCTCCCACTGTCTTCCCCTTCACCCCCATCCTGGGATAATTGCAGAGCCGGGGAACACAGAATCCGGATGACCAAGGTGGACAGGAGAGGTTGGCCATATTAAAGTCAGAAAGACCTCGGTCTGTCATCTGTGCCACTGATGGGCTGTGCGACCTTGGGCAAGTCACTTCACTTCTCTGAGCCTCCGTTTCCTTGGTATACAATGAGGACAGTAATTCCTACCCCCTGGGGGGGGGGTTGTGGGGACTCCCTGAGCTAGGTGCTTCAAAAATGCCAGCACAGTGCCTGGCACAGGGCAGACACACAAGAAATAAAATAGCCGTCATAGTAAGAGTCTCTTAAAGATCACCAGTTCAACCACTCCATTTTAGAGATGGACAAATAGAGGCCCAGGGAGGGAAAAGAACTTGCCCAAGGCCACACAGCGAGACACCGCCGTCCCATCTCAGCCTGCAGCCGGGCTGCCCCCTCCGGCCTCGGGAGCTCCAGGTGGGAGCTCCAGGTGGGATGCGAGGAAGCGCTGCCCCCAGCCCCCACCCCTCTGGAAGTGCGGTCCACACAAGGCGGCACCAGCGAGCGCATCGGAGCCGTCGCTTCACACTCACCATGGAGCAGCTCTGGACGCGCAGGTCCGGTCACGGTCACGCCATCCTCCCCGCAGCTGCCTCGCTTTGTCTCTCGCTGCCGCCTCTCTGCCGCCGGACCGAGCTAGGGCTCCGGAAAGTCCACCTGGACGGGCCCGGGCGCCGGCCCTGCTCGCGGAGAAGGTCGCCTCTGAGGATCCACCGCGCCCCAGTCTTCCCCTGGGGTGTGGGGACACACTGTGCCGGCGCGATAGTGCAGCCGGGCGCTTATCCGGCCCGCGCCAGCGTGGTTCCAGGAAGCCACCCCGGGGCCCCCCGCCGGCCCTGCTCCCCCGATGCTGCCTGCTGCTCTGGGCGCAGCCGATCGCCTGTCAGTGTCACCGCGAGCTCTGCCAGAAGGAACTCCACGCTGGCCCCCAGCAGGCGGGGCCCCCACCCCTTGACGTCCCACCCCCCACTCCCATTTTGGCAAGGGGACTGGGAGAGGCGGCTAATTTCAAGTCCGCACGGCGTTTGTGGTCGTGTCCTGAATCTTCCACGATTAATCACAGAGCATCTGATTTCTACTTTGCCTCGGAGGGGGGCGGCGGGGACGCCTGGAAGTTTCTGTTTACTCCACTCCGTTCGTTTGCTCGTGCTGGGCCCTGTGCTAATCACAAACAGACAGGGACGGGGCCACCCTCCTCCTCCTCCGGGCTCTCCTCCCTCTTCCTACCTTGCCGCTTTCCTCGGGCCCTCCCTCACTCTCCTTTCCCTCCTTTCCCTCCTCCCTCCCATCTGTCCCCTCTTCCGTCCAGATCTGGCCCTTCCCGCACCCCTTCTCCTGGCGCTGGGTTTCCCCAGGTCCCCTCTCCTCCCTGCACCTCCCGTGGCTAGCTTGTGAATTAGCGTGGCCCTTTTCCTTGCTATGGTGAATGGTCAGGGCTCTTTTGCTATTTTTTCCCTTTTTTACAACCTAATTATTTCAGGGTTTGGGGTTGGCTCTCACCCCGCACCCCTGTTATATTTGTGTGTGCGTGCGTGCAACTCCTACAAACTTAACGGTGTCTCCAAGTCAAGGGGAGGGGTCCAGGCTTGGTGAGTGAGCGGCTCCTTTTGTCAGCTGGACACATCAGCTTTCTGTTTCTGTTCCGGGATGGACCCAGGAACAAAGCACTCATTTACCGCCTCTGGAGGAGGAGAGGCCGGGCCCTGCAGCACGTCCAGGGCCTGTGACACCTAGAGATGAATTCCTCTCTTCCTCCCCTTCGCTTCCTTCCTCCCTGCGGCTAGTGCAGAAAAGAAGCCAGGAACACACAGCCCCAGAGAACAGAAGCTGACACCGCTCCCCACCAAAGCACACACTCTGCAGGGTAATCGGGCAAGACCTTTGAACGCCAGGAATGAGCATCTCCCACGCTCGTGCGTGTGCAGAGGGGGACACAGAGATGCTTGCTGAGAGCCGTCTATCACAGGAAACCGTGGGATATCACCTGGGTGTCCATCCAATAATGACCGGTTGAATAAAACGTGACAGGGTCGTACAATGGTGTACCAGGCTGCAGTTTAGAAAGAGCTGTATCCGTATGTAACAACAGACAGGGGTATCCAGGACATATTACTGAGTGAACAGGGATCAGAATGAGACATTTGGTATAATCCTGATTGTGTAATATTCCGCCCCTGCACACATGAGATCAAACGCTATATAAACCAAACTGTGTTGTAACCTCTTGGAAAAGGGTCTGGGGGCGGTGCTCTTGCCTATAATCATTTCATTTCTAACAGTGAAAATGAATTAATCTATTACTTCTGTCCCAACCAGTTACCTGCACCCCATATGGGGAGGAAATCTCACCCCAACCATTTGCCTCCTTGGACTAACTCGAAGAATTCTACAATAGGCCAGGTCTGCGATAAACAGCATTTCTTAGCGGTGAACTCAGAAATTCTACAAACACTCTAGTTTGAATACCTCCGGTTAGATGTTCAGAGCCTGGAGCCAAGAGTGATTTACTACAGAGTGAAATTCCTTCAGGGCAGGAGAGTGTCCCAGTGATTATGTCGTGGGCCGAGTTCTCCTAGAAACGAGAGCAGCAGACACACATTTGGAAGAAGGGTACTGGGAAGCGATGACTCGGTTTCGGGAAGCAACTTACCGACTCTAACTTATAAAACGTGAAAAACATTGCGAAGCATTTTTAAGGAATGAATGTGAACCAGTTCAGACGTTACGCAAAGGGTGGTTGAGAAAGCACAGTTTCAGTGTGGCCACTTCCCACCCTGTCACTAAATGTGGGGCCACGCAGTCTCGCTGGCCGGACAGGCACGGCCCTTGTGTTCGGGACCAGGTGCTCGCCCACGTGCTGTCGGTAGAATTCCCCAGTGTGCTCTTTTCTTTCACTTGTCAACAGCCTGCCGGGTTTGGAACACAGCCGGGAGAGTTACCCTAGAGAAGATAAATGACTTTCCCCGCAGCCCCCCCGCCAGTCCAGTCGGGGCACCCAGCCCTGACCCCCAAACTCAGGGCGGAAGGAAAATCCAGGTTTGGAGCCCAACAGAGTCAGACCCTGGGTGTCCAGCCACCTGCGGACGAGGCATAGCTCAGCCACGTGGTTTCCCAAAATGAGGCTCCCGCAGGGTCCGTGCCCAAGCTGACTGGGGTGACGCCCAGACTGAGCACGAAACAACGCTAAATCTCACAGCAGGAAAGCCATCGCTCCTGTGGCAACACTCCTTCAATCCCACTTGGCCGGAGAGAAAGTTCCAGCTTGAGCTGGTCTGTCGTTAACAGCTCTCTAACACAGGCTAATGTCCCTTTGTGGCAGAGAGAAACCAGACCCTGGCTTTAGGTCGTTCAGCTGCTAACAACATCTAGCTAGAAGTATGTTTGGCAAGTGGCAATGGTTTTCCATGGATACTTCCCTATCTTGAATTTTTTAAAGTTTAAAAAATTTAAACTTTATCCACCAGATAAGGGAAAAGCTAACAAAATTCTGATAAAGCATACAATTTTAGTTAATAATAATGCATCAATACTGGTTCATTGGTTGCGACGAATGTACCATGGTAATGTGAGATGTGAACAATTAAGGGAAGCAGTGAGAGATTAGTGCAAGGTATGTAGGAACTCTTTGTACTCTCTTTGCAAATCTAAAACATTCTAAAATAAAAAGCTTACTTAAATATCTTTAATGGGCCCAGAAAAAAAATAAGCCCATGTTGGTTTCTGTTTTTTTTTTTTTAATGTATATATGGAGAGAAAGAGAGAGAAAGCAAATTGCGGCAAAAATGTTAATTGGTAAATCTAAGTGAGGGGTATATTGATGTTTTTTGCACAATTCTTCCAACTTTCCTATAGGTTTATAATCTGTCAAAATAAAAAGTTGGGGGTGCACACGTGGACATGGAGAGTGGGGCAGTGGAGGTGGCTCCCGTCTCTGCCTTTGAGCCTGCAGGGGACGCCCCAGGGAAGTGTGCGGATGAGTGAAGGGAGAGGTGGCCTGAGCATTCTAGGCAACAGATCTGATCCGGCCCTCGGGGTAAGGCCACAGGGCAGGCTTGGGGCCCTGCAAGGCCTTGGTCTCCACCCCCTCTCTGGCTCTGCCCCTCTGCTGAATGAACCTCAGTCCCCTCCAGGTGCCAGCCTCTCTTCTGTGGTCCCCCAGCCTGGAACTCTCTCCCCAGGGACCACCCTCCGTGGCTTCCACCTGGTTAATACCTCAACTCTTAACCTGCTGGAACCCAACTAAGGAGTCGCAGCCTCCCGAAGCTTTCTCTGGGACCCCTCTCTGAGCGAGGTGCCCTCTACGAGGCACCCTCGCCGCCTCACCATGGCAGAACCAGGTGAGCATGCAGGCCCAGAGCCTGATCCTGGCTTCTCTGCTTCCGAGCTGAGAGCCTCCATTTCCTCATCTGTAAAATGGGCATAACCGTAGTGCCTCTTTGTGTTGTTCTGAGCATTGGATGGAATAACTTCTTGCTACTCGATGTGCAGGCTACAGACCAGCAGATTAGTGTCCCCTGGGAGCTTGCTCTTGCCGCATTCCAGGCCCCACCCAGACCTCCTGAACCAGACTTTGCCTGTTAACAGGAGCCCTGAGTGGCTCCCGAGCACACACGTTAGATGTGAAACACTGAGGTGTTATGTGTAAAGTGCTCAGGCCCTGCCTGGCACATGGCTCGTTCCAGTTAAATACACGTTGCTGTCATCACCATCATCATTGTATTCTCACAATATTGCCTGTTTTCTCATCCTCCTCCACCTGGGAGGAAAGACCATGACGGCCGTGGGCACCGTGGCATCCTCGTGCCCGGAGCAGAGGAGGTGCTTGACAATCACCGGGTGAATGAAATCACTTGTCTAATTCACGTGGAAAAGCCAGGCTGGAAGCCAGGTGGCCTCGTCACTTTCCTACACCCCAGCATCCTGCCGACAGCAGGGGCACAGATGGGGAGTAGGAGAGAAGGTGGGCAAGGGGCGAGGGATGGTGCTTGACAGGTGGAACAATCTCCCAGACCCAGGCTACTGGGTGAATCCCACCATTTTCCTGAAAATCGAGGCACCAGAACTTCCCCACCTCTACCAACCCCATCGACCGTCAGCACTGACGAGCACGTCGGATTGCTGGATTCTTCCTGGAGACGAGCATTCTAACCCCCGCTTCCCAGGCTCCTCTTGCACTCTCATCTCCACCGTCTTCACCCTCATTCCAGGCACCTCTGTCCCCTGTGACAAACTACCGATCCACAGATAGAAGAGGGCTCCGTGGGCCTGGGGAGGGCCTTTGGAATGACACGTTCTCCCTCCAGCCTCAGCCGGGACCATAAACCTTGGTTCAGCAGAGGACTGACTCTGCCCTGAAATCTGGGAGGCTTATCAGTTGGGGGATTAGCAAAGGCCGAGTCCTGACCTCAAAGAAAATCCCAGACACCCGCCACACTGGCTTTGGGACTCTCCAGAGTTGAATTTTTTCAGAAACCAATTCCAGTTAAGTAAATAGTTTCTGCACGTGAGTGCCCACAGGGTTTCTCCGAGGATCTGACATTCTCCACTTGGGGACTGTCGTTTCCTTACAAACATAACATTGAAAGCGGTCTTTGCATTCCCAAAATGATTCCCCCAGCTGAGGAATTCTGCAATTCTTCTCCAGCTCAGGGCTGCTGCTTTGTTTATTTATTTCTTGTGTGTGCTTTTATGACAACACCCCCTAAATGCATCCTGCACAATGTGATAAGAATCTCTTGACCTCCCCCCATGCGTGTCTTTCTTTGCCACAGATTTCTAGTAAACTGCTCAAATATGCGCAGC
Organism: Indri indri; assembly: GCA_004363605.1. Classification (NCBI taxonomy): domain Eukaryota; kingdom Metazoa; phylum Chordata; class Mammalia; order Primates; family Indriidae; genus Indri; species Indri indri. Next base: position 56,738 of record RJWJ010004125.1, on the reverse strand, counting down.
CTAAATTGAACCCTGATGCTGGGCGCACTAATGAGGCAGCCTCTTCAAAGCGACTCTCTACAACCCAACAGTTTACATGTCGCTGGAAACAATGGACTTAAGCGCACAATTTATTTGGGTTGGCTGGTTTCATGCTGGTTGGAATCTGCTTTGGGGGGAAAACAAACCTTGCATATGTTTAGATTTATAATTTATATCGAAAGCACAAATACCTCGTAATAGACCAGAATGAGACCCGGTTTGGGGCAGGACTCACTGCACATGCTGGCTTTGTTCTTTCACGGATGTACTAAGAGATTACAAACTGCTTTTTATTTAAGCCACCTTCTTTATTCCCCCCAGAGGAACATCTGCAGTGGAGCCGTGCACGGCCCCGCCTGACTTCTGAGCAAGCGCCCGGGTCTGCCTCCCGCCCCGGCCTCCCCAAGGAGGCGCCGGCTCTGCGCACAGTCCTTGTGCCTGACGTTGGCTGTGCTCCCCCGGTGCCAGCCACCGCTCCAGTGGTTTGCGTCCACTGCCTCCCTCCTTCCTCACCGCCCTCCTGGGTGTCCAGATGCCCATTAAGATGAGGAAGGAAACTGAGGCACAGAGAGGCAAAGGCACTTTCCCAAGGCTGCACAGTTTATAACCCACAGAGCCAAGATTCTAATTCAAAGAGTCTTGCTCTCAAATCCACGCCCTCAACCCTTAGGTGCTTTTGTAGTAAAATCTACAGAATAACTATCCGGAAATGCTCCATTACCTCGACTTTTTATTGCGGTTGACCTGGAAGAGAAATGAGGCAAGTGGCAAGAAAGTAAAATGGTATGATGACTTACCCGAAATATAAATGAGAGTCCCCTCCCCAAATCAAACCAAACAAAACCAAAACTAAATTTGGAAAACGGACATTCAACCTAATCTCCGTCACCGTCTCCACCTCCGTCTCCAGGCCCAGACAAGGAGATCGTGTCCAGAGGGAAGCTCGGGGTCCCAGCGGATCCTCCTTCGATAAGAAAGACACGGAGCTGCCCTCCAGACCTCAGAGCAGGGGCAGAGCAGCGCGCGGCAGGGGGGCAGCTGTGCAGATCTTTGCAGCACAGGCCACAGGAGACGGGCCTCCTGGGAGCCACAGCCCTCAGCACTTGCTGCCTCTCCCGTCAGGGGTGGTGTCTCTGTACCCACCTGCATTGGGGTGGCACTGTGACTTGCTGTGCCCCACAGATGAGGTGGCAGTGATGGTCTGCCCCTTTGGAACCAGGCCTTCCCCTTGCACCTTCTGCCTTTGTTTTCACTTTCTTGGACCCTCAAGACCATGAGCAGGGAAGAAACCTGGGCTAGCCTACTAGAAGGTGGAGGAGAATCACAGTGCCCAGCCGACAGCCAGCACCACCGCTGCACCCATGAGTGAGGCCTCCTTGGATCCTCCATCCTGGTCGAGCTGTCCGATGAAAATAGCCACATGAGTGATCCAAGTAGAGTGAGCGGACACGGTGCCCAGATCGCCAACCCACAGAATGGTGGGAAACAGCCAAGTCATTGTTATTTTAAGCCACCCAGTTCCGGGATGGTTTGTTACACAGCAGCTAAGGCTGAAATAATTAACACAGTTAAAACAAAGGTTCTTTATAGAAACCACAAGAATTCCAGTATGACCCCCCCCACCCACACACACACACAACCCTATCACAACAGTTGCCAGAGGATTCGCTGAAACACATCCAACGTGTCCTTAGCTTATTTATCGGAACACTGGCAGCCCAATAGTGATTTTGCTTTCATCCATTCATTCAGTATTTGACCACTGCTCTCCATATAAAAGAAAGGCTTAACCTTAACACTGGGGACACAGATAAATCAGGTACAACACTGTCTTCCAGGAACTCCCAGGGAAACAGAGAATGTACACAAGAACACTCTTACACAACCATTCATTTTCAAGAAATATTTGTGGACAGGCACAGCGGCTCACACCTGTAATCCTAGCACACCAGGAGGCCAAGGCCAGAGGATCACTTGAGCTCAGGAGTTCGAGCCCAGCCTGAGCAACAGCAAGACCCCTATCTCCGCTAAAAATACAAAAAATTAGCTAGGCGTGGTGGTATGTGCCTGTAGTCCCAGCCACTCGGGAGGCCGAGGTGGGAGGATCGCTTGAGCCCAGGAGTTTGAGGCTGCGGTGAGCTATGATGATGCCACGGCACTCTAACATGAGCAACAGAGTGAGACTCTGTGTCAAAAAAAAAAAAAAAAAGAAAGAAAGAAAAAAGAAGTATTTGTGTACCAGGCTCTACGTTAAGGGCTGCGAATAAAATGGTAGGAAAGTCACAATGGAGACCTCATGTGGCCTGTGTCTGAGGGTGGGGGCGGGGAGAGGGATGTGGATACCAATAAAAAGAAAACACGTCAACGCGGGAGGGCGAATGCTGTGAAATGTTGTGAAGCCGCAGCGTGGGGTGCTCAGAGCAGGGCGGTCAGGAGAGTTTCCCTGAGGAAGGGGCTTTTCAGTTGACAGTGGAAAGAGCAGGTGAAGTGACCAATGCAGGAGGCAGGAAGGATGTCTCAGGCCAAGGGAAGGGCCTGTGTTGGTGGTCCTTACCAGGGGTGCTTAGGTTAACCTGGAACCCGACTCCACTTTACATGCAAACACAGTGCTTTCTGCGTGGTTTTCACACACACCGAATTGTCCTGGAATGCAGTGACCATGTAGATTAAGGCAAGGCTGAACTGAACTTTGGGAACTCACCAAGGCTTGTTCTCTGTTCTGGGGCAACAGCACTGGCAGCAGCTCCCCTCGACGTGCAACACCAGGCCTGCGTCTCCCTGCGTTGGTCACCGTCACCCGCACAGCATTTCTGCCTGTGAGCTCAAGCACCTGGCTACTTCGTTACGGCTCCCAGCATTTAGATGCATATGATTTTTATTACAAATGACTTTCCATTTACTCTCTAATTTGTAGTTGGAGAATTACACATACATGTTTTCATTATCTGGGTGGGCAGGTTATATTATGTTTGAATTTCATTTCAGGGTAGACAAAGAGGCCGTGGGTCTGATTGATAGGGTTAGAACCACAGGCATCTTCAAGTACCTCCTTTTGCTGCGTGAAAGGAAGAATTAGGCCCATGTGAGAACTAACAGGAGGCGTGAGGTCTGAGCCCAGAGAGCCAGGCGCGGCATGGTATAAAATGAGGCCAGAAGAGGGTGTGTGGGAATCCGAACCCTCATGCACTGCTGGGGGGATGCGAAATTGTGCAGCCGCCGTGGAAAAGAGCCTGCAGGTCCTCCAAAGGCTAAACACAGAGTACCATTTGAACCAGCAATTCCGCTACTGGGTATATACCCAAGAGAAACGATAATACATGTTCACATAGAAACTTGAACACAAACGTTCATAGCAGCATACTCGTAATAGCCAAAAAGTGGAAACAACCAAAATATCCATCGAGTGGGGAATGGGTAAACAAAACGTGGTCCATTCATACAATGGAATACGGTTCAGCCATGGAAAGGAATGAGGTGTTGATACGTGCTACCGCGGGGATGAATCTTGAGAACATTATGGTGAGTGACAGAAGCCAGACACAAAGGCCACAGATGATTCCATTTATCAGAAACATCCAGAATAGGCAAATCCATGGAGACAAAGTATATCGGTGTGGTTGCTAGGGGCTAGGGCTGGGGAAGGGGGTGGAGAGTGACTGCTAATGGGTCTGGGGTTTCTTTTGTAAGTGATGAAAATGTTCTGAAATTAAATAGTGGTGATAGTTGCACAACTGTGTGAACATATTAAAGACCACTGAATTATACACTTTAAGAGGGTGAGTTTACGGCCTGTGAATGATTTCTCAAAAACCAACCAAACACGCAGAGGTGAAGCCGGCGAGATGGCCGGGGCCACACCACTCAGGCCTTGTGAGCGGCATGGAGCTGTCGTCTTCGACCTCAGACTCGTCGGGAGCCACTGAAGGTTTTAGGCATCACAGTGGCAATACGGATTTGCATCTTAGAGAGGTCGCTGCGGAAAATGGACTGGGGACAGGCAAAAACTGACGACATCGGGAGGTGATGAGGAGGGGGCGTGTGGAGCTGGCCTGGCTGGGGCTGGGCAGTGGTGGAGGTGGCGCCCTTGGCAGGAATGTCGGAAGAGTCAGGTTGGAGCAATCGGTGGCAGCTGCTCTACCAGAGGTCCAATCCTGCGGAGGTTTGATGAGATAAGAATCAGAGCATGGTGACGTGGGAAGACACTGGGAAGAGGCGGCATCTGAGCAGAACTTTGCAGGGTCCGCGCAGGGCATCTGAAGGTTCGAGGGCAGTCTAGGCAGAAGGAAAGGCCCCAGCAAGCCTTTGGAGGCAGGGAGGTGCCTGGGTTTGCTGGCATTCTGTTTGGCCAGGGAAGAAGGGAAACGAAAATCATGGTAACAACGCTGGCCAGCAAAGTGTGTCCCTCCATTCGTCACCACCTCCCTTTCCACAGGTGACTGAGGCTCAAGGAGGTCCAGGTGACTTGTACGTAAGGTCACACAGCTACGAAGGGGCTGGCTGGTTTTTAATCTCAGGTCTGCTTGAAAAAAAGGTGCACAGGTGGGTTCAGGCCAACTTGTAGGATGCAGACTTTATTTTTATAGTCAATAAAGTCATTCTTTCTCTTCCTGAACCAGAAAACTTACTCTTCTCGGCATCTCTGTTTTGGGTTACACGTTCCAATCCCCTGAATCCTTTGATAACAAGTTTCCTTGAGGGAGAAAGTGTGCTCATTGTTCAGAAAATGTAATCTACCATACACAGGAGATGAGTAAGGACTCCCGACACTTACACGCAGGGATGTAGGCACAGGGGCGCCAGAGAAGTCAGAGTCCGTGAGCGCCGTATCAGCCGGGGCGACGACAGCTGCCTGACATTAAATAGGAGACGTGGGTTCTTCTTGCTGCTTAAACTTCCTGACTTGGCTCTGAGCACTAAGTATCAAAAACAAATACATATTTGTTGAATTTTTGTTTCATTCTGTTTGGATTCCAGTTGTTGGGATAGAATCATTTCTTTTGTGTAATGCATTTTTAAAAACATACTTGAATCTTTACCTTATGGTTTGAACAGCCATGGAGGAAGTCTTAAAATATTTTAAAAGGGAAAAGAGTGGGGCAGGAGGGCAGTGACTTCGATAAAAGGTACAATTACCAAAACTGAAGGACCAGGGCAAACAAACCTGGTGGGAGACAAATGGGACTTCTGAAAGGGAGGGAAATGAACCCAGACAAATGCCAGGCACATGCCACCAGCTTGCTTCCCACCTGGGAGTTTACTCCGTTTAGGACACCCAGAGGAAGACTGTCTGAGGGGTAGGAGTGACCCTGGGACTCCAGGAGACTGCAGAGGACACGGGGGTGACAGCCCTAAGAACAGCAGAATGACCTTCCAAAGTCGGCCCCACTGTTTATCCAGCCTTTTCCAGAAAGTGCAGCGTTTCCCAACACGCTTGCAGATAAGAATAGCCACATGTGCTCTTCAAAGAGGCAGATTTAGGGGCCCCACCCCAGACCCATGACTCCTAACAACCAAGAGAGATTGTGAATTGGGTGGTTGTGGGCAAGTTACTCAACTCACACAAGCCTGTGTCTTCATCTTAAAATAGGGAAAGGAACAGTAGTACCCAGCCGTCGGGTTGTGTGGGGGGTTAATGAAAAAAGTTCAGGTGAACAGCTTAGCAGAGTGTCGGCATCTGATTAACACCTGATAACCGTTACCTGGTTACCTCTTCTTTTCGGTTCCTGGTAAGGAACAAATCTACAAAATTGTCCCCAACTTCAGTCTCAAGAGGTGGCCGCTGGTAGAGCCTCTGCAGGGCCAGTCTGTGTCCCGATCAAACCTTAATGTCAACCCGTTCTGTGTTGCGGCTGACACTGCCTGGGCCATTCAGCGGCTCGGCCTTCACCGGGCGAAGCAGTGTCGCACTGCCTGGGGTCTGGGCTACGTGGTAGGAGCCACATAGACTTAGATTGCATCGCCCTTGTTCACTTGGAAGTGCTGAGTGCATGCCAGAGCTGTTTTAGATACTGGAGATAAAGTAGGAAAAAACTAAGTCCATGCCTTCGTGGAGCTCAGGTTCACTGGGGGGAGGCCAACAATAAACAAATAAGGCGAGTAAATATGTCCAGAAGTGTGGGGCGTGGCGGAGGAACTTCAAAGGCCCTGGAGGAGGGAAGGGCTGGTGGGAGATAGGTTGGGGCCAGGAAGAAAGCACCAGGGCTCTACAAGGCTATCTTAGGGATTCTGGCATTGATTCCAGGGAGATAAGCAGTGTCAGGGGGCTTTGACCAGAGGAGGGATGTCATCTGACTTAGATTTTACCAGAATCCTTCTGGCTTGCTGTGGAGAATCAGCTGGAGAGGGACAAGGGTAGAGATGAGAGACCAGAAAAGAGGCTACTGCATCAGTCCAAGTGAGAGATGGTGGTGGCTTTGTACAGGGTAGAAGATACGGTGGAGGTGAGAAACGGCTGGATTCTGGATCTAGTTTGGAGGTCAAGCCATGAGGACTGGATGTGGCGTGTGAGACTAGCAGAGCCATGGATAATTCTCATGACAGCCATCTGAGAGATACAACCGCAAGGATGGAGTTGCCATGTGCCTCTTGATGAGAGGGGGCGGGGAGTTCAGTGTGACCGGGTTCGGTGTGAGATCCCTACTAGATACACATAATGCAGGGGCCCACTAGGCAGTGAATACGCACGAATGGAGTTCAGGGGAGAGGTTGGGGCCGGAAACACCAGCGTGAAGCCACCAGGACGTAGGTGGTATTTAAAGCCATGACACTGAAGTCACCTGCGGAAGGAGTCACGGAAGAGCGGAGGTCCTTGGGTGAAAAGGTCCTCAGCATTTAGAAATGGGGCCGATCAAAACATGCGCGCCACACCTGGGGAGTCTGCACTCACTCAGCTTGGTCACCAAGCACCAGGTGTCCTCTGGCTGCCTGAGCGTGGGGGGTAGGGAGACGAGAACTGGACCTAGATTCGAAAGACCCAGCCTCTGTCATTTACTGTGGGACCTTGAGCACAGCATGTCACCTCTCTGAGCCTCCTCTGTAAAGTGGGAACGCCACTTCCCTGGTCATGGCACAAGGCGGTTATAAGGGTCAAATGAAATAGTTCTGGGAGAGTGCCACACACCATAAAAAGCAGAAACTCTTGGTCATCACTCAGTTCCTCCCGGGTGGGGGAGAAGGCAGGTCAGGTCACTCCGGCTGCGGCACTCAGAGGGCACTTCTGTGACCTGCCAGGATGAGGTTTTTAATTCTGGCAGGTGATGAGGGTGACCTGGGGATGCTACTATAGGGCCACAGGGAAGGACCTGCATGTTAGAGGTTTGGAATCAGGCAGCTCTGTGGATACAGGGAGTGAGACAGAGAGAGGGTTCAAAACAGGGTTCTGGTCCTGGACGAGCGGAGAAACGGATGCCATTAACAGAGCTGGGTTACACGGGAGACGGAGAAGCAGAAGACAAAAGCTGATATTTAGGAGACGAGGAGTTCGGAGAGAGATTAGAGTGTCCGTGAATTTTGGTATGCGGCCAGTTCTTATCCTTAAATAACCTCTGAACGCACTGAAACATTATCTTTTCACATCACTCTGAAGGTCAACTGCAGCAGTGATAAGCAAAATGACCCTGACCTCAATCAAACCCAAATTCTAGAATAAAGTAGCACCGACGATGGAGCTTCTCACCAACGCTCCTGCGTCTGCCTCCCGGCTTCCAGCTCACACAGCGCCCTCTGTTGGATGCCTCAACCACAAATCCCAATCCTCTAAGTCTCCACGGGAGAAGGACCGAGAAGGAAACAGTTCCCAGGGGCCTTGCACACACATTATTCTCATTTTATCTTCATAGTTGCTCTGTGAGAAGGTTGTTAGGTCCAAGATGTGGAAGCTGGGGCACGGAAAGGCTAAGTAAGCACCATGCCCAGATCACAAAGTCGGAGCAGGGCTAAGTTGGAACCCAAGCCAGCTACCCACAAAGCCTGTGCTTCATTCCCTGTACCCTGTAGAGGACAGGAGTGATTTGACAAGGGACTCAACACAATCTCAAGGACAGAGGTTTATATCGGACATGCATTCAAAGCCTTCACGCCCGATTCTGTGCAGGGCATCGTACCGGGCAAGGTAAACGACCACAGGGCTTTTAAAACGTTCGTAGAGACACTGGGACCTCGCTGTACAGAGTCAGGAGGCTGTGTTCTCGGCTCTACCTCCTCACTGTCTGACCTCGATCAAGTTCTTCCCCCCTTTAGCCCCTTGACCTGCAAAAGGTGGACCAGGGGAGTTTCAACAACAAACTTTCCAATTTAAACACCAGTGATGATTGGCACTACCTTTCAGGAGGACAATTTGGCGGTAGGTACAGAATCTTAAAATGTGCACACCCACTGACTTCTTGGAATCTGTCCTAAAGAAATACGCATGTAAGTGCACAGGACATATGCACAGGATGTTCACTGCAACACTTATGAGTAATAATGAACTAAATGTCTACCATCACAAGATTGCCTAAATAAATAATGATACCTTGGAAAACTATGCAGCCAGTAAAAAGAATGAGGAAGGCATGTAAGTGGTAAAGTGGAAGTATCAGCATGATATATGGTTGAACGTAACAAGCAAGATTCTTTGTTGTTGTTGAGACAGTCTCACTCTGTCACCCGGGCTAGAGTGCTGTGGCGTCAGCATAGCTCACAGCAATCTCCAACTCCTGGGCTCAGGCGATCCTCCTGCCTTAGCCTCCCTTCTGCCTTACCCTCCTGAGTAGCTGGGACTACCGGTACTCGCCATCACACCCAGCTAATTTTTTGTTTCTATTTTTAGTAGAGACGGGGTCTTGACTCTTGCTCAGGTGGATCTTGAACTCCTGAGCTCCAGCGATCCTCCCACCTTAGCTTCCTAGAGTGCTAGGATTACAGATGTGAGCCTCTGTGCCCAACCCTAAATATTTTCATCTCTAGAATGCTATGGAAGGTAAGTCTATGTGGGTCTCATTAAGTGGTCTGAGGTTTTGAACTACCAAAAGAACTCGACAATGAGAGATTTGCTTAACACTGCTCAGACGCAGGTGTGTCTGGTGCTTTATGCTTCACCTGCACCCAACAACCGTAGGAAGTGGGCTGTTTGACAGGGAAGGACACCGAGGCCCCCAGACTCTAATTCTCAAGGCTCTTTCCACTCTACCTATGATGAACCCTATGCATTTGCACAGAACGATTTGTGTTCCTATCTTCTGGGATCTCAACCCTAGGAGGACACTTATCACAGCGTATGGTAATTGTGTCCTCAAGCACAATGCTACTCCAAAGGGGGTCTATTGACTCTTAAACTAACGAATTGGGGTTTGTATTTTGTACGTCTTTGGAGTGTTTAAATTTCATTTTTCTGGTAATTCATTTTTATTATATGTTACAAAAGTATCCCTCTGCAACAATTGGAGAATTTTTAAAAACCAGTCCTTCAGCATTCCATGTTTGAGGCTCAGCGGCTGGAGAGAGGAGAGTTGTCTGAACTGCGGCAGGCACTCCGTGGTGTATGAGCGACTAAACCACTGCAGAAATGACTGCATGGATGAGTGGGAATAAACCACAGGGAGAAAACTGCCCAGAACCCAGATTTCTCATTTAGAGCTATTGGCAGGGTTGGAGCTTAGGACTTCAAGTTCATGGGTAGACTTGATATGCGCATCACTAAACCCTCATGCTCCCGAGTTCCAAAGATGGTGCTGGGAGACCTTTTTCCCCCCAAGTCATGGAACTGACCAACAAAGAAAAAGTACCAACGAGGGTCACACAAAAATAAAAAACAATTGTTACTGCTCATGATGTAAAAAATCAGATGAAGTTAGTAGACGAAGATAAACATTCTTCTTGCCATCCTGAAGTAGTAACAGGAAACACGGCACAAATGTCCTGTTATAACTGGACACAGTTACTCCAGGGTGCTGAAGTCGAGGCGTGAGCAGGACTCAGCTTAGGGCACGGACTCCTCGAGGCTGCCTTAAGCTCTTGACTGGCAGGAAACAGCTTTGGCCTCAAGTTTTTGCCTCTGGAGGTGAGCAAACACTCCCCGATCAAGAAGGCTGCCAGGTACACCTTGCTCCATCTTGCAAATTCCCCCCGGCACTTTCCAGAAGCACATAGCTCTTCTTTATACTTAAAGGTACCTGGAATTAGAAAAATTCCATCTGATTTTAGTTTGTAAGTTTTTCCTGCAAAGTTGTACAGTAGAAAACAGCATAGACCTGGGTCCTCCTCCCAGGCTACGCTCCTTCCTGGTGTAAGTCTTTACGGCAAACTATTTATTTTCCCCTCTTAAGCCTCCGTCTTCACATCTGTAAGTGGCATAATAATAGTGCATGGGTTAATGTGAGGATTGAATAACAGAATGCGTGTGGAACACTTAGCTCAGGCTGACACAGAGCAAGCCTCTGGTGGAGGCCAGCTTGGGGTTCTTTCTACTCATAGGCCAAAGTGGAAACCAGCAGTGTCCTGACCATAACAGATACCATTCATTCAGCACTTGTCATGTGCCAGAAAGTGTTAAGTGAGATCCTTATAAGCTGGCAGAATTCTCACTATGACCCTCTGAAGTAGCTCCTCTCGGTGTCCCATTGTAGAGGCAGAAGGTGAGGTCCCCTGGCCAAGCTCTTCCCACTCAGAGGCAGCCAGCCAGGACCTGGCCCGGGCCCCCCGGCTGTGCTCCCCGTCACCCCACTTTCATGCTCTTGGCTTCCTTCTTCCGTGTTTCCCAGGAGTATAAAGTCGTGGGCATCAACTTTGGCTGGCTTTGCTGTTGTTCTCAAGCCTCTGTCATCAGTGGTATAATTTTACATAAACTTGGCATTCCTTTAAATTTTTAAAAATATGTTCACTTCTTAAATACCTCCTGAGGGAGAAAAGATTTCTATAAATGATTCCGTTCTCCCCTCCCCAGTGTTAAACTTAATAAGGCTCAGTCACTGGATCTCCGTTAACACGTTGGGTTGTTTGTTGGTTTATTTTCATTTTGAAAACTCTTCTCCATGGTTAACCACGCTCCCTCCTCCTTAAAAAATCCCCTGAGGAATTCTGATCAGCTGCTGGGGCTGTGGGGCAGGTCCCGGGGAGGGTATCACATTTCTGGAAGTCTCCTAGAAGGCAACAAGCTTTGCAACCTGACTCTTCCCTGAATTTTTACCTGTAGGATTGTCTCAGGGCAGGAGGAAAAAGACACAGGCATGCTTTCTGCTCCCAAAGAAAATGATGCATTTCATACAGGAAGAAAAAGGTTTAAACCAATGATTAAAATTCACTTGACCCTGTAAAAGGCAACACAGAAGGGTGAGGACTCTGGAATCCAACGGCTTGGGTTTGAGTACCAGCTCTGCCACTGACCTGTGTGACACTGGGCAAGTTACTTGACTTCTCTGTGCCTCCATTTCCACATCTGTAAAAGGAGGAGGATAACAGTACCTAAGTCCACGTGTTTTTGTGAAGATGAAATAGTGTTCGTCGGGGACTGAGGGGCTTCCTGGGACTTTCAGGGATAAAACTGGGAAAGTCATTAAGCAAAGCGAGGTGAGCTGATCAGCTTAAGATGAAATGTGAGTATACGTAAAGCTTTGGAAATGGCATCTCATGTTTTAAAGCTCCATAATCTTTAGCTACTGTTCTTCGTGGCTGCCTCCCGCCACCACCTATTCCTTGCCACTTGTTGCCATGGTCCTCGTTTCCTCACCATCCCCTCACACGATATGCCTCTTACTCCTGCCAGGATGCTGACATTACACTCCCAAAAGCTCCCCCTAAATGTTTCTGGCCCGTCACAGGATGAGAAGTAAGAAGATGTATTAGGTGCCCAGCAAAGAGCTTTTCAACAAATCCTTCTCTCCTTCTTCCTCTTCCCCAACGTTCAGACGACACGTAAACCAAAGGTTAAAATTAGGATGGTAACAGGCCCCCTCACCCCAGGTGGGTGCCCAGGATGCCTATCTGACCACTCCTCCTCTGTCGCTTAACAGGCAAGTAATATGAATCCTAGCAACAACTTTCTGAGAGCTTACTATGTGCTAGGCACTCTATCAAAGCCTCTACAAATGTCTTATTGGATTCTCATGACAAACCACAAACCCAAGGAGTAGGTACCATATTATTCCCATTTTACAGATGAAGAAACTGAGTCAGGGAAGCCAGTTCACTTTCCCTAGTGGCAGAACCAGGACTTGTCCCAAGTGTGACTCCAGAGCCCTGCTGCAAGCCCTTCACTGTTCGGAGACCTCTGCCTTCTCCTGCCCCAGCTGTGCTTCCTCCCCAGGTGCCGCCCTGATGACAAGCTGTGTGGCCTCGGGCAGGCTGCCTCACCTGTTAAGCCCCAGTTTGCTCTTTGAAAAATAGAAACATTGTGTATTAACACCCAGTTGTTGTGAGGATGGAATGCTTGCGAAATGCACAGCACAGTGTTAGTAGCCAAGGTAATTATTATTATACGGTTATTATTATCGCTATTCCATCAGCATTGGATTGAATTGTGTCCCCTAGAAAGATATGTTGAAGTCCTAACCTGGGAATGTGACCTTATTTGCAAATAGGGTCTTTGCAGATGTAATGAAATTAAGACGAGGTCATTAGCATGGGTCCTAAATCCAGTCACTGGTGCCCTTATAAAATCAGAAACAGACAAAGACACGCCCACACGCCCCACTGGGAGAGTGCCACGTGGTGCCCGTGAGGACGGAGGCAGAGATTGTAGTGATTCAGCTACCGGCCAAGGGACACCCGCCAGTGACTGCTGGCAACCGCCAGGAGCCGGCAGAAGCACAGAACAGCCTGTCCCCTCAGAAGCTCCAGAAGGAACCAACCTTTCAATGCCTCAGTTTCAGACTTCGAGCCTCCAGAGCTGCGGCAGCGCAAATTTCTGTAGTCTTAAGCCGCCCCGTTGGTAGTACTCCTTCATGACAGCCCTTGCAAACGAATACGGTTCCCTCCCACAACCTAAGTCCAGACAAACGCAAGGGCCTCTTCCAGTGCAGGCCTGCTGCAAATTCTCTTTCCTCAAATCCGGCGCAAAACACCAATTGCTGACTCCCAGGCCAGAAACCTACAATGACACCTGAGCACTTACATCAGCATTTCCCAAACTTGAAGGTGAGAATCGCCAGGATGACAGTTAAAATTACAGGTTCCCTGGGCCCTACTCCATCCCCCCAGACATGAGATCAGAGCGGGGAGCGCTTGGAATCTGCATTTTTAATAAGCACTTATGATGATTCTTTTCCTCGGGCACACTGGGGCAGTCCGGCCTACAAGATAGAATCTGGACGAGACCAAAGATCTTGCCTCAGTGATCTCTGTAGAACGGCACCCACCTCCGGCTCAACGTCATCTCCCACGGTTTCCCGATGTCTCCTTCATCCTGAGGAGCCCCCTGCCTCTCTCCTCACCTTGATCATCCTCTACCAAACCTTGCTTCCGGCCCTTCCCCTGCCCAGAACACCTCTTGGTTTCCTCCCACATTCTAGATCTGATTCAGACGCCACAGACCTTGAAGTTAGTTCTAATTATTCCAAGACAGCTTCTCATCGGCCTCTGCATAAACGCCAAACCGCTCGCCAGGGCCTGCAAGGGCTACACGATCCGGCCACGCTCAGCCTCGCTGGGAGCCACTCTTCTCCTTCGCTGGAAGCTCTGGGCCTGGGCTTTGTCGAATTCCTCACGCACACCGAGATTTTCCCTGCCTGGATCTTGGCACATGCTCTGCTCTCTGCCTGGAACGAACCACACCCCCCTCAACGCCTTCCAGCACTTAAACATCACCTTCGCCGAGCTTTTCCCACACCCATCACACACACTCACGCCGCTCACATGGGTCACTGCACCCCGTCGGATCAGTTGCCAACATTTAAAAATCAGGAAGTTTCACGTAAAAGCGTCCAGCCTGTGTTAAAGAATCAGAAGACCCTTCCCCCTGAGTCCCCCGTGGGGCGGGGCGCTGGCCGCACTCTCCTCCCACCCCGCACCCATCGAATACATCCTCTGTCTGCCATGTGCAAAGGAGCAATTGTATTCACCAGTGTGGCCCCAGCGTCTAGCCTGTGCCTCCATGAATATGTGCTGAATGAACCAATAAATAAATGGACGGATGCCCTCCCCCTCCCTACCTCCCACAGGCCACACCACTCAATTTGCCATTTAATCATACCCTTCCTTGCAAGGCTCATTAATTTGCTGCCCCGGTGCCTCCCTCCTCAGTAGATCTTATTAAAACACAAATCCGATCCTTTCATTCCCCAGTTTTAAACATTTGCGGAGAGTCTCCCAGCATAAACTCCTGCGTCCCACCTACTCTTCCAGCCCTGATCTGCAGAGAGGGCCCCCACCCAGCGCGCACCCACGCCCTGCTCGCAGGCAGGCTGCGGACACGCCGTGTTCTTTCCCTGCCCGCCCCCCGCACGCCGCCGGGAAGCTCCCTCTCCTGGAATGCCTCCTCCCCGCCGTGCCGCCGGCAAACTCCTCCTCATTCCTCAGCCCCAGCTCTAACCAAAGTCACTTCACCCTGAAACACTCCAGAGCCCCCTGGGGCTGACTTAGTCATTCTCTCTTCTCTCCCACTCCTCGCCTTTCATCCCCGGCCTCAGCAATGAGTAAGCTTAAAATAGCAGCTGGTGCCTTCCGAGCCCCGCTGGGTGCCAGGCACCAGGGGAGCTTTATCTCCCTTAATCCTCACACCGGTCCTCAGCCCCTGCCCCCAAACTCAGAGCAAGGCGAGGCACGTTTTCTCACCTCCGGCTGCCCAGAGAAGCCATCGCTGCCACCCTGCCTCACATTCTCTTTCTCCCTGCGCTCCTCTCCCCACCCCCGGCCTGCCCACCCCACTTCTTGGCTTCTCTGTGGCTCTAATCGCTCACTCCCCACATACCGTAACTCATTTCTTTGTGTTTGTCTCTCCCCCATGGCATGTCAGCTCTAGGATGGTAGGATTTTGTCTTTTTTTTTTCTTTCTACAGTTTCATTAACATCTAGAATAGTGCTTGACATATAGCAGGTTCTCGATCGATATTTACGAAATCAAAGAAGGTAGATATTAATTACTGTCTTCATGTCATCCCTGAGGAAAAAGAGACTGAGACATGTGTCCAGAGTTCCACAGCTGGATGGCGGTAGAACCGGATGTGACCCCTGGGTGGTCAAGTCTAGTGTGCACTCCCTTAACGACTGTGCCCACCACCTCCAGGGGACAGTTTGTGGTGTCTCTCCATGGGTCTGACTTCTCAGCTAGACTGTGGGCTCCTTGCGGGCAAGAACTCTGTGGTATACGTATTTCTATTTCCTCGTCTGATCCTTGCCAGGTGTTCAAGGAACGTTTGCAGAACCAGTCTGCGTGTGCAGTGCAGTGCTCACTCCGTGGCAGGAGTCGCAGCATCATTCTTTTGTTGTTGGTGTTATCCTTTGTCTCCGTGCCAAGCACCATGCTATAAACACAGTCGGGGCTTAATAAATATTTGATACATTAGCGAATTCCATCATGACAGTAGGTAATAAAAATAATTAGACAGCGATAATGTTAATCAATAGGTAACACTTTCGGAGTCCTTGCTCGGTGGTAGGCCCTGTCCTAAGTGCTTTGTACATGAATTAAGACAATTAATTCTCTTATTATCCTCATTTTAAGGACGAGGAAACAGAGCTCAGAGAAGTTAAGAACGTGCCTAAGGTCACACAGCTAGGAAATGTAGGAACAGGATTTGACTGTATCTGGCCTGAGCTATGCTCTTACCAACCACCTTAGGCCACCTCTTAGCCTGTCCGAGAGATATCCACTAAAAGTTTGCCCTCTGTGAAAACAAAAAGAGTGGTTTATTTATTACACATTTCCATTTTATTTGAAGGAATTTCTTTTGAACACTTTGGTGGGCAATATTATTTGGTAAAGAATAACCACTAATATCTGCACCACACTTGGTTTGTAGAGCAGTGCCACGTGTAGTTTCTCATCTGAGCCCTGGGACAATCTGATGAGGTAGGAATTGCTGTCTGCCTCCTTTTATAGAGGAGCAGAAGAGAAATCTGAGGCTCTGAGTGGTTAAGAGAACAGGGTCAAGGTCACCCAGACAGCAAAGAGCAGAGCAAGGACTCAAATGAACATCTATCAGTTTAAAAAACAAATAAGATCTAAGTGCCTCCAAATACAAAGCTCTTTCTTGCAACTTAAAATTAAACGAGTTAATCCACAGAAAAGCAGTTAGCACGGTTCCTGGCACCTAGTACATCTCTTACAAATGTTAACTATCATCATCTTCATCAACACCTCCTGGGAACTGGAACATTCTGGCTGATGACTGCAGCCTGTCTGTTGACCTTGATGGAAAGATTACTCTTTTCATTCCAGTTCATCCCTGGTAATGTTGAAATAATGATCAATCTCCACTATCCCTGGGGTACCATAGAATGTTAAGAGCTGGAAGGGGTTGTGGAGATGATCTCATACGGTGCCTGCATTTACAGATGGAGAAATTGAGTCCCAGAGAGGGGTCACAAAGCAAACCCGTGGCAGGGCCAAGCCAAAGGCAAAGCTGAAGCTCTGTGCCTGGCACATACTGCCTCCCGCAAAGATGGGTTTTTCCTTAGAAGGGCATCTAACTTCTTAAAAGCTACAGAAAATAATGCATTTGTTTCCCTAGCTGTGAGCACCACGAAGTATTATAAACTATTAACCAGAAAACAGATCATGTGACTTAATTCCACCTCTGCTAAAGGGCTTAAAATGCTTCAGTGAGTAGTCTGAGATTCATAAATATACACTTTAACTCTTTCTCAAAGAATTATTAACCAGCTCCATCAAACCTGGAACTTAAGCAATCAAGGAGAAAAAGAGCTGGCAAGAGAAATTTCTTGAAAAAAATTTCACCGGCATTATAGATGACTTCTTGCTACCTCTTTTTTTTCTTCTTCTGATAGTCGGAGGAAGAAGGAAAGAAATATCATTATGCAAGATGTGAATTAAAAAATCCGATTGTGGAAAATTACAAACTCCACAAGGTAGATTTCAAATGCACACAACAGGGTGTTTGCAGAACTTAAAGACAGAAAATATTGAAAAGGAGCACAAAGCAGTGTAACCCTCACTAACTTCTTTCAGAGGGTGGAGATGGGCCGGAGATGCCGACAGTGTGTGGGCGTGGCAATCTCTGGGAGCCCATTCCCAACTAATGATTTTGTGAACCTGTAATTTACCAAGTCCCTAATGTAATACGTTCGCCTCACTTATCTCCCTAACCCACTGAGCATTAATTCTCCCAGGCATGGGACTAGCTTTTCATGCCACGTGTAGGTCTTGATCAGCTTTAGCTTGAGGATTTGGGGGCGGGGGTGGGGAATGATGGTAAGTATGCACACCCAAGAAACAGGAACATAAATCCTTCTCTGTGCTGTTTCTCCAGGCTTCCTGCTTCTGAAGAGAGGCCGAAATCTGAGGCTCTGCGAAC
>RJWJ010004125.1:0-39170 GCA_004363605.1 Indri indri | reverse complement strand
AGTCCCTGAGACCTTTTTAGGGCACTAGCAAGGCCAAAACTCTTTTCACAATACTAAGATTGTCATCCGTTCTTCTCATCCTCATTGTCTGACAAGTCCACAGTGGAGTTTTCCAGGAAGGACAAGACGTAGGATGACATCATCACTCTGTTGACTACTGGAATGCGTGCTTGTGTGTTCTCGTGTTCTAAACTTGTTTCAGCTTTAATTCTAATAAGATAAATATTGAAAGATACAGCACACAAAAATAATTTGGGGTCCTCCATAATTTTTAATAGTGTAAAGGAGTCTTGAGAGCAAAAAAGTTGACAACTGCTACACTAGTCCCAACCGTTAAGAGAGTTACAGGCCCTGCAGCTGCTCCATCAGGGATCACACTTTATTTCCAGCTGAGTTTGAATCACATCATAGCTGCTCTCGAACGGGGCGAAGAAGGCAGCTTTATTATTTATTACTCAGCTTGGGATGGTATCCTTTCCATTGGTACTTCCACCTCGAATCGCCATACAAAGCTTAAATCCTCCCAACAATCATTGGTGAACTGGATTCTTCAGGGGGAAAAGATGGGCTGCTCACCTTTGAACACAGGTGGGGCAAAGCTAGCCTAGAGACAGCACATCCTCCGCCGCAGCACGCAGCAAAGACTTCTCTGAGGACCTGCTAGGAGTCAGGCTCGGTGCTACTCAATGTGAGCACAGCACAAGCGGTTGCTGCCTTCCGGAGCTGATTCTAGGGTGGAGGCGGATTACTCACAAAGCTCACATGCACAAAAACAAAAACGTGCACAGAAACCTAGAACTTGCCAGAAGTGCTGGGAAAAAACCGTACAAGTGTTAGGAGGGATTTGAGGTAGGCAGGGAGATGAGGGGAAGAAGGTTCCCTAACCAAGTCTTCTTGGCCCTCTCAGGTTGGAGCCCCCTTCCAGACCCCAGTCCTTGGGCCCTTCCTGGCTCGCAGGGGGTTTCAACAGTTCTTTGATGATCCGGAGCCCTTCCGCGGGTGGGGGGACCTGGGAGTCTTCTCCTCGCCTCCCCATGGCCAATGCCACCCAGCTCTGGGACGTTTACAGACGAGGATTGGGTGTTTTGTTACTCCGGGACACAGCTAGGTCACCAGGGGAAACCAACACAACCCAAAGGCTGTCATTTGTAGAATCAGCAAACGGCCAAGAAATGGCTGGAGGAGAGAAGAGAAAGGCTTAATAGGTTTAAATCAAAAAACAAAAACAAAAAAACAAACAAAAAAAACAAGCCCTGAAAGGCCAGATCACAAGTCTCAGGGAGGCTGGGCCTGCGAGGAGCCCTTCCCAGCCTCAGGCCACTTTCCTTCCCTCACGGCGCCCTCTCGACCCCTCGGGACCTGACGGATTTAGGGGCCTGCAGAGTCCCTTTGAACAAAATTAAGCCAAGAGAGCCCTATGGTTCTTCCCCAGTAACTGCTGCAGAGGCAGGAAAACTTGAATTTTGCAACCAAGAGTTGCAGCCGGACGCCTAAACAACGCAGAAGGGTGCTGGAAGGGCGTCGTCGGAGGTTGCAGCATCCCAAAGTGGAAGCGGGCGGGGGCCAAAAGGAACCGAGCAGCCTCTCGCGCCTGGGAAACCGACCGGCCGCGCGTCCCATCCCCCAAGCCTGCTGCGTGACTGGCGCGCGCAAAGCGGCGCGTGCTCCCGGCTGGGCCGGGCAACCAGGAGCGTGCCCGCGCGTGCGCAAAAGGTCCACCCTGCTGAGTCCTTCTCCAGGTGCGCTCGCGCTTCCGGCCGGCCTCCCGCACTGCCTTCCCAGGGCGGAAACTCCTGGGCACACGCATGCGCCTTCTAGCTCTCTTGCAGGGTCCGGAGAGAAGAACCAGGGTTTCAGGTGATCCCGCCCCTCCCTCGCAGCGCGGGACCAATCGCGAGGCGGTGGGCGGGATTTTTGTGATGGAGGCCCGCCCATTCGCCGCGCGAGGCGCGTAACGATTGGTTGGCGCCGCGGGCGCAGGTGCGCGCTTCCTATTGGGTGTGGGCGGAGCGCGAGCGGCTGCGGCTGGTTCGGAGGCTGCAGGTGAGCGCGCGCGCGCGCCGCCGCTGTGGCCCGTCTCGGTTGCGCGCCCGCGGGCTCGCGGGGGAGGTGGCGGAGAGCGAGGCTGCGGCGCCTGTGGCCTCCGCTCCGCCCCCTCCGCCTCCTCCTCCTCCTTCATCGCTGTCGCCGCCGCCGCCGAGGCCCGGAGGGAGGGAGCTGCGTCTCCGCCCGCCGCGCCGCCAGTCCGACCTTCGGCCCCGCCGCGTGAGCAGCTAGCCGAGTGGAGCTCAGCGCAGCCGGCCGAGCTGCGGCCGCCCCCTGTGCAGGTGCCTGTGAGGAGGCGCCCGGGCCGCAGCCGCGGTCCGAGCCGGCTGGCCGCGCACTCGCTGCCCGCGCTCCTGAGGGACTGCCCGGCCCGAGGAGGCCGCCGCGGGGCCCGGGGCTCAGCATGAACCGCAGCCACCGGCACGGGGCGGGCAGCGGCTGCCTGGGCACCATGGAGGTGAAGAGCAAGGTGCGCGGGGCCCGGCGGGCGGAGCGGGAGGCCTGGGAGAGGCCGGGCAGGGCACGGACGGCTGGGGAGGCGACGGGCTGAGCTGCCCGGGTCTGGGACTGTGGGGGGTGGGGGGTGGGATTCGGAGGCAGGAGATGGTGGACAATAAACTTGCTGAGAAGGGGGGCGGCGGGGGCGATGCGCTTGTGTCTGTTCCTGGCCCAGGTAAGAAGACCTAGTGGAGCGCTTAAACTCATTCTTTAGATCTCATTCTTCTTTTCGAGGATGGAAGCAAGGACCAAGATATACTCGAGGATGGGAAGTATTGAATGCAAGGTGGTACAAAATGTTTGAGGGAATTTTTCCTGCTGGGCTATCGGTAAAAGGCATTTGGAACACCCCGTTGCTACCCCTTTCTGTGGTTCAAGGGTGTACCGAGTGGCGAAGGAGAGAGCCTGGTGAACTAAACGGCCCTTTTAAAGTTAGCTTTGCTTCCTGCTAGGGCTTTTTCTAGCACTAACTTTGGTATGCATTTAATCTGTAAAAGTAGCGCTATCACTTTACGTTGGAGTAGCACTTTACAGTTTGAGTTCGGATGATCTTTTCATTCCATCATGCTACCTATTCACATCAAGTGCTTTCACCCTTGACCAACGGTATGCCAATCTGCTGATAATTACTTCGGTATTCACTGAATTCCTAAATCGCAAGGCTCGGTGAGCAGGGTAGTCTGTAGGGATTAGTTAGGGAATGCTTCCCAAAGCGGGTTTTGAGCTGGAATTTGAAGGTGATCGGCAGCCATGGGAACATTTTCAGCAAGCGTTTCATAAATTGAAGAGCCGAAAGGAGTTTAGATAATCTAGTTCAGTTCTCTGAGAAGTCTGAGATGAGAAGACTGAGGCTCAGAAAGGTTATGACTTCCCCAAGGTCTGCTTTTACGACAAAGCCTTAACTAAGCCTTTTTAAAGAATACCTTTTAGGCACTATATACAAAGCAGGACACTGGCTGGACCCTGAGAACATATAAAATAGAATTGAAAAGGTCAAAACACAGAAAAGGAGAAAAGCAAAAGCATATCAACTTCAAAAATGATGAGGCATCATTGATTGTAAGACTGCTAAGGAGAGTGCTAAATCAAGGAGTGATTTGAGTGAAGTATGGTAGAGTGAGGAAAGCTTCCTGAAGCCGGTGGATGGAATGGTTTTATTGTTTAGGGTTGATAAGCAAAGTTCTGTAAGTTTCTGTAACTGAGAATTACATCAAGAAAATCTACATTTTTAAAAAACATTTTTAGTATTTTAAAATGTTATTTGGCACTTAAGAACTCTTACAAGGATAGGCTGTCGTTTTAGAAACAATTGTTTAATAAGAGTAGAAAGGTAATTACAGCAATTTAAGGAATATGTACTTAGCTATGTCCTCTGTGGGACACAGCATAGCAAATTGAGGGGACTTGCTTGAACTAAAGGGTTAAGATGACTCAAAATATATAGAGCTTTTCCTCTAGCAGTATAGTGGCGGTAGTGGTTCCTTGCCCAGTGATTGAACCTTCTCGTGGCATTTCTGTTATAAATCTAGTTTGGGTTTGTGGGTGTTGAGGTTAAGGAGAGAAAAACACTTGTTATATTGCATAATCTTGAAATTCAGTTTATAATCCTAATCTTTGTAGCAAGTCTTTAATTTTTTTCATAGGAAAAAATGAACAGGGATTGTAGGTGCACCGATAAAGACCATCAAATAGTAATTTATCTCTAGTACTAGGAAACCTTGAGCACTTGGGGACTGGAATTTCAGGCTTTTTACCTTTCTCTTTTGTTAACTGATTTGTGAATCTTTTGCATACTTATGTCTAAACTACATGTCATACATTTGACCTGTCATACTGCACTTTTAGTGAACCATGTCTCTTAAATAGAACCAAGGAATTCCGAGAACATGCACTGAATGCGGTCAGTCCCACTGTTCTAGCTGTTGATGGACAAAGTGTAGGGACTGTTTCTAGTGTGTCTGTGACACATTATGTTTTAAATATTTATTGTTGATATATTTACTTTTAACGGATTGAGTAAAACATTTGTCATCGTAACCATTTAAAAAATATTGGGACAGATTTTTGAAACAATATTTTCTTTCACACTTGCTCTAGTGATATCACAGCTTTTTACAAAACCGGTAACTAAGAGGTTGTAACCAAAACTAGGTAGTGTGCACCTAGTTTTAGGATGTCTTTCTTCTGCATAGAAAAGAGTAGTGTCAACTTTATTACCTTTGCTCATGGAAGGGAAAAATGCTACAGATAATAAAATAATGGATAGTGTAAATATAACCATAGTTAAATTTGTGATACTGGCTACCATGTGACTTTTCTTTGGTAACTGATTTATCTCCCTGATTGTTTCTCTAGAGTTGGGAAAGTTCTTAATAATCATAGTGATGTCCTTTAATAACCTTGGAACAGTTTTTGAGCCATAAAATTTCCTAATTATTATTCAAAGGCAAATAGAATATTAAAATGAAGTTTGCATTTCTAGAATGTACCAACAGATGCTGGGGGAAGGGAGTCCATACCCTCCACCTCTTACCTCTTGAATGGCTACGGCAAACTAGACCAGGCTAAAAAAAGTTGTAAATGGTTCATAGTGAATAATTGTTGATTGGATCTTAATTTTATCTCCATCTTAGTATTTTTCTTCATGTAGTAAAAAGTTCTCTTAATCTTATTGTTTTGTTGCAAGAAGCATAATAATTTTACTTTTTTTTTTTTTTCCTCTGCCAGCATTGGCAAAAGGGCACATCTACTATGAAGCCATACAATTTTTTATTGTTTTTATCATAACAGTTAAGCAAGAGAAAAAAATGTTCAGCAAAGAATTTTCATTCAAAAGCTTTAACAAAAACATTGAAGCCCTAAAATGTTAAATTATTAGATGTTATTCCCATTCATCTATCAGGGGAAGTAATAAACCCTGTGGATGAATCAGAAAGGACTGGCAACTTTGTTGTGATCTCAGAGTAAATAAAATGGAGAAGAAACTGTGACTTTTGATAACATCATAAGACTAACTCTGATATGAAGGGTGTTCCCTGAGTTTTTATTTACTTTGAAACATGAAGGTGTGACTAAACTTTTTGAGAGCTTTAGGTATGAGTCACCTTATTTTCTTGGCAGATGTTAGTGTTTATATTTCAGGAATGTGTTTTGGAAACTATTTTAATTATTTGTTAGAGGTAAGAGGTGGTTTTAGTGAGTTTTATTTTAATTTAATTTAAAACCAGTGAGGAGTATGGGTATAAGCAAGACAGATGAACTTTTTAGATAGAGCAAAAACAGTGAATCCAGATGACCTGTAGGTAGGGCCTTTGAGAAAATGAATTGACACATTTATAAACTCAAATTATTACAGTAGGAGCTTTCTGTGCGTGATGCTTAAGGCTGTCCTAGTAGTATGTTAGTATTTCTTTTATTTTTCATTTATTTTTCTTTTTTTCTTTAGATCATACTCTTTTTTTTTACATTAGTATTTTTTGCTAATAATAGATATTTAGAGAAAATACGAGTTCAGTGGTTAAACACATTTGGCAAACATTTGTTTAAACACTAAAAACAAAAAATCAACCGTAAGACTTAATTGAGCCTTTAATATGCCGGTGTCCGCAGTGATTCCTAAGAGGGTGATTATAGTTACATAGCATTTCTCAAACTTACGTGACTCGGCCACTTTTTGAAAAAGGCTGATTAACCTTTCTTAGGTTTCCACATTTGAGGAAATGTCACGCTAGTCCCATAGTAAGTTACAAATCCTGTTTATTATGGATTAGATGAAACCAGTCCTTAGTGTTGAATAAGAGCCACTTTAATGATTTGACATTGGGAGAACAGAGCTGTAGGGAAGCTGACTTGAGGATCAGAAACGTGCAGGTAAATATTAGGTATGATGGAGATTGTCTTCCTCCCTGTTTGTGTGATCCCTTAATACCTCTCTCAAGTAATTATTCTCTTTACCCGCTAATTGGTGAGCTTCTGGAACAGGCCTGAGACTTTAAATCTCTAGGGCCTACCACTGTGCCAAGCACATAAACACTTCTTATGTTAATTGGATAGTTGTAGGACATATATTTGATGTATTCCTAAAGCTTCTTTTTTCTGCATTAACATAGAGAAGATGCTTGTTATCTCTAGACCAGTTTCTTATGTGATACTTCCATTTGTGTCATACCTTAATGCCAAGAAGCTCAGCGTTCTTTTTGTATATTTTGCTATTGATTCTTGCCTCCTCTCTTGAAGTCCTGGTTTCTTTTATGGGGGAGGACACTTAGATGCTTTTTGCTGGTGGTCAGAATAAAGACTTGGACACATCTTTGGTACCCTGTGACTTGAGTGAGGAGACTGTTGTTCTCAAAGTCTGGGCTGCAGACAGGGTTTGAGCTGAGTCACTATGCAGAATAGTCCCTAGTAAGGCCTGGTTACTCCAGGGATTGAGTTGAGTGCCCTTCAGAGACGCAGCAGTGAGGAGGCAAATTCTTGTGTCTTTCTTTTGCTTTTTTTATCTCTTTATAATGAGGTTTCTTATAATGGACTATCTTCTTTATTAAGAGAAATACTTAACTATGCTTGTTAATTTTTCTATAGCATGCATTTTCAAATTGGGCCCTTCCGTTACTTTTGTCTTTTAAAAGAACTTAATATGTGTTGTTATATTTATAGTTTGGAGCTGAATTCCGTCGATTCTCACTGGAGAGATCAAAACCTGGAAAATTTGAGGAGTTTTATGGATTACTGCAACATGTTCATAAGATACCCAATGTTGACGTTTTAGTAGGCTATGCAGACATCCACGGAGACTTACTACCTATAAATAATGATGATAATTACCACAAAGCTGTGTCGACAGCCAATCCACTGCTTAGGATTTTTATACAAAAGAAGGGTAAGTACCACTGTTCAGAAAAATTGTTTTAAAAATAGAAATAGTGTATTTTCCCCATTGATGGGTTTTCCAGACTTTGCCGCAGACTTAGTGAATAAACATTCTGTGTGAATCTTCTTACTATGTTAACTACCAAGTAGGTTAAAACATTCGTGATATTGTTGGTTTAATTTATATCTTTATACTACACTAAGTGTACTTTAGAAAATTTGTCATTTTAATTACTTTAATTTTTAACGTCTTAGGGTTTTTTTTTAATAGAAATTAGGAATTTCTTGAATCTTCACTTGATTGAATGGATTATTGTCCATTCAGAAAGATATGAAAAGAGTGTGAATTTGGAATCAGAAACATTCCCGTTTTTTTCATGGCAACCAACTTTCAAATGTTGTATTTACCAATTAATAGATACAGGAAGCAAAGTCACTTAATCTTCCTGAGTCTCAGTGTCTTTACCTATAGAATGAATAAATGTCAAGATTGAATGAGCTAAATGCAGTGCCCTGGCTTGTAGTAGGCACCTGGTTTTCATACTTTTCCCTTTAGAGTATTTTTTACTGATACAGTATAAAATTAGTTAATTACCTAGAAAATGAGGTAGCAAGTCTTTGTTCTGGAGAGATGTAAACATTGATACTAGTCTTACAAAAAATGATTTGAAATGACTACTCTATTTGGAAAGCATTTTCAAATATATTTTCAGTCTTAAAACTTTTTTAAAAAACATTGTAGCCTTCTCAGTGTGTGTGTCTGTGTCTGTGTGTGTGTCTGTGTCTGCCTGCCTGCCTGCAGGTGAGCAAGGTAGCCATCATTGTGGTTTGTGCCGTTTATTCCTTTCTCTTTGGTAAATGAAGAGGTTTGGTAAGCCAGTATGAGAGCATTGAACCTGGTATTGGGATAATTAAAGTCTTTCAATGTTTGTAAACTAACCCAGAAAGTAGTTTGAGAGAATGGGTAGGGATTACCCTTGAAGGTGAAACTTTATTTCTAATCAGTTGATGAGCACCAGACCACTCCCAGGGCTTTGAAATACCACCAGTTATGTATCTTTGCTTTTGTGGGTTTGAAGAAACTCAAGTCCACCAACAAAATAAACCTCCAAGGGTAACTTCTGTCTATGTCATCTGACTGTTTACAAAATACTTTCACACCCACACATTAATTTCTCCAAAGACCCCTGAGATGGATATAGATATTTAACAGGGGAGTGATATAATTAAAGTGTGACTTTGGGAAGATTGAGTTGCTGTTCAGGATGAATCGCAGCCAGCAGCAGTCTTACAGTAGAGAGCCGGGAGCAGGCAGTGGAGAAGTAGGGAGACTGGCCTGCAAGCCGCTCCTCAGTAGAGGGGCCCAGGAGGAAGGCAGCAGTGGGAAGATACGGGGTGTAGTGGGGGCGGGGCCGGGAACTGAGAGTCTGCGCTCACAGCAGCTGGTACACAGTGAAGCAGAGTCCAGCAAAGCATAGGTTTATGGTTTTGAGTCTGATGGTGGCTGGGACAGTGTCATAAACAAGCAGAGTTTGAAGGAGAGATTGATCTGGAGAAGAAAATTATGAGTTTTGTTTTAGCATAAATAATTTTATCAGCCTGGTGAGTTGAACATGTCATGCAGGAGACTGGAAATGGTAGACTTGAGTTCAGGATGGAAATCTAGAGACTAGTTAGATTTTAAAGTCTTCAGAAAGTTACAGTTAAAATTTGGGAGTTGACATAGGGCCAACTGAGATGAAGACCAGGGATAGAACCTTGGAAACCTATGTATAGAATGCTGGAGAAGAAAGAATTTAAATAATTGTAGTTGATCATAGGCCTTTCTTGTTAGCAGTTGTAATTTTCATTAAAAACTTGGTTGCTGTTTGAAATGTGTATTCAAATATAGAATGAGTTTTTAAACTATAGCTATCTGACAAAATTTTGTTGGATTATCCCCTTTGTTAAAAAGATTATAGGAGTTGTGTTATACTACCACGTGTTTTGTTACTCGAATTGTAACACTTGGTATAATCATGGAATTAATCCTAATATCTCTTAAGAGTGATTATCTTCAGCTATTTCCTTTTCAAGTTTTTATTTATTTATTGGTATAATTTTTATTGAGACCTTCGAAGGTTTTTATTTTTGTTATAGGAATTATAACTTAGAAATATGTTTCTGTGTGAAGAAATGTTTTCTATGTAGTAAAAGTAAAATGTCCAATACAATTAGTAGCCCGTATAATTTGATTTAGAGGTAGTCCATTCAACAAAAAGATTTTAGTTTTTAAAAACATAAATTTAATAAATAGGACTTCAGCAAAAAATGAAGTAAGTTGATCAATTCATTTCTGTTTGAAACCCTCTAATGGCTTCCCATTGCAACCAGAATGAAATCCTTTCTGATTCGGACTTCCCAGCCTTCTCTCCCTCCATTCTCCCACTCCCTCATCACAGCCAACCACATTTGCTTTCTTTTTGCCACTCAAACTCGGTAAGCTTGTTGTTGTCTGTGTGCTTTGGCACTTTTTCCTCTCTTAAGAACACTAATCCCCCAGCTCTTTGGGGTCTTGCAATGTTGCCCAAGCTGGTCTCTAACTCCCAGGCTCAAGTGATCCTCCTCAGCCTCCCCAGTCTTCAGCCTGCTGGGATTATAGGTGTGAGCCACCGCACCAAGTCCGTTTTCTGTTTTCTTGGCTTAGTGACTCCAATTGGGAATCAACAGGGCAGCAATTACACTTGATATGGTAACAAGTGATTTTTTAAAAACAAATTTCAAAACTATTCTAAATTTTAAAACCACATGATCTTTTAAAGTCCGACAATCTACTTTTAAAATCTGATAGTCTACTAAATAAAGTTTCTTTGAAGTGAAAGCTCATGATTGAATGTGTAAACTACTTCATAGCCTGAACTTGAAGATAGTGTTACATATCTTGAAAAGTTTTATGTTTTATAACAATTTATTTTTGGAAGAAAAACTCCATAATCTATTCCTAGGGCTGTTATCATGGAAGCAAAAACAAAACAAAAAACCTGATATCTTAAAAGTTACTTTCACCCAGCACTTTGGGAGGCTGAGGCGAGAGGATTGCTTGAGCCCAGGAGTTCACAACCAGCCCAGGCAACATATTGAGACCCCCATCTCTACAAAAAAAAAAATTAGCCGGGCATGGTGGCCTTACCTATAGTCCCAGCTACTCTAGAGCTTGTAGCAGGTGGATCACTTGAGCCCAGGGGTTTGAGGTTGCAGTGAGCCATGATAACGCCATTGCGCTCTAGCCTGGGCAACAGTGAGACCCTGTCTCAAAAAAAAAAAAAAAGGCCAGGCACAGTGGCTCATGCCTGTAATTCTAGCACTCTGGGAGGCTGAGGAAGGAGGATCACTTGAGCTCAGGAGTTCGAAACCAGCCTGAGCAAGAGTGAGACCCCATTTCTAATAGAAAAATTAGCTGGGCATGGTGGTGCGCACCTGTAGTCCCAGCTACTCAGGAGGCTGAGGTGGGAGAATCGCTTGAGCCCAGGAGTTTGAGGTTGCAGTGAGCTATGATGATGCTACAGCACTCTAGCCCAGGCAGCAGAGCTAGACTCTATCTCAAAAACCAAAACAAAACAAAAAAATTTACTTTCACAAAGGATTTCCAACTCCCATCCCCTGTTGGAATATTAGAGTTTATCCTGATTTTTTTAGGAGAGGGAGAAGAAAAGACACAGAATAGTTTTCCCTTACTGCTGTACACTAAACAGTTTTAGAAAATATTTAAAGGTTTTATCTTTATAAAATACCCAGGTCATTCCTGTAGGTTTAGAATACAGTCAGGAAAATGGATTTTTTTTTTTTTTTTGAGACAGAGTCTCGCTGTGTTGCCCGGGCTAGAGTGCCGTGATGTCAGCCTAGCTCACAGCAACCTCAAACTTCTGGGCTCAGGTGACCCTCTTGCCTCAGCCTCCCGAGTAGCTAGGACTACAGGCATACGCCACCATGCCCGGCGAATTTTTTTACATATATATTTTTAGTTGTCCAGCTAATTTCTTTCTATTTTTAGTAGAGACGGGGTCTTGCTGTTGCTCAGGCTGGTCACGAACTCCTGAGCTCAAACAATCCGCCTGCCTCAGCCTCCCAGAATGTTAGGATTACAGGCGTGAGCCACCGCGCCCAGCCAATAGCTTTAATTTTATCTGCAAAGGGAAATATGCATTTTTTTAAAAGCCTCCTAGCCAGTGATCATAATAGACCAAGTCTGGAATCTGTCAATATGCTATAGCACAGACTTCTAACTAGATCGAATCAGATTATCTATACCCAAACTTCTTGCTGTATCATTGTTTTTGTATGACACCAGACAAATATGTTTACATCTTGAATTTATCGTAGTGTTTGTTAGAAACACTGGAAGGGCCTTGCTTTAAGCTTGGTCTCAGTTAGGACATACCCTCGCACAGACATGGCCTTGTGGCCCAGATACCTGTAACTGGGCAACTAAATCATCTCTTAGACTTTGTGCATTGGACATTATTTTGTAGATATATGTTAAGGTTACATTTTAATGAATCAGAGTTTAAAATTTTCCAAGGGATATACACTTTAGTAATGAATTCTAGGTTATAGTTTAACAAAAGGTATGGCTCCAGAAATTAAGAAGAAATTGTAGAGTGACATCTCAGAGTATGATACCAATTGCTCATGACAGAAACCTAAGTGTCACCTTTGACACATCCCTATTTTTTAGTCAGTCACCAAGCCTGTTAAAACTGTGCTCTAATTATTTTTCAGGTTTGTTTCCCCATCTCCACTCCCTCTGCTCCAGGCCAGGGACCATCCAAATCACTGCAGTAGCCTCCTGTCCTCCCCCTGGAGTCCTTCTCCAGCTTGTGCCCTGAATGAGCTTTGTAGAAAACCAGATGAGATCACCTTCACTCTCTCCCTTAAAGTCCTCGGTTTTCTTCCCATTGCCCTTAGGCTAAAGTCCATAAACCTTCACACTTCCCAGGAGGCCCTGTTTGTCTGGTTGGCCTCTGGCTGCCTCTGACTTGGCTCCTGACTCCTTCCTCCTTCTCCCCTAGCACCGTCCATCCTGGCTGTACTGGACTGAGTCTGCCCGCCCTCACTCTTCTCTGTGTTGCATCCTGTGCCTGGAACATTCTTCCTCTGTCCTACCTGATTAGCCCCTGGCTGCTTTTCCAGTCTTGATAGAAACCTCACTTCCCTAGAGAGGGAAGTCTTGCCTTCCCTGCAAGCCAGGCTCGGTCCCGGTCACAAGTCCCCAGCACAGCGTGCTGCTTTGCAGTGGCACTTTTGTCATAATTTAATTACAGTAGTTGAAATTACAGGAGTTGCCATCTCCTTTTTTAGACTGTAAGCACCGGGAAAGCAGTGATCGTATGTGTTTTTTCACTGCATCTGCAGCACAGAGTACAACACGTGGGATATAGAAGGTGTTTATTAAATATTTGGTGATTGATTGTTTTTGTATTGGGAAGTGAAGGCGTCTACAAAATTTGAATGTTTAATTTGCTTTAACTGATGTTTAATCCTTTGAAAGTTGCCAGATCTATTTCATTTAACCATTTTGGATTAGACCAAGGGTTGGCAGACTAAGGCCTGCTGTCTGTTTTTGTAAATAAAGCGTTCTTGGAACACATCCATGCCGGTTCTGTCTATTGCCTATGGCTGCTTTTGCAGCAGAGGCTGTATGGCCTGCAGTATCTAAAACATCTGCTGACTCTTGACAGAAAAAGGTTGTCAACCCCTGGGTTAGGACATTTTAAAAAATTATTTCATTCTTTCCTGTCTTCCTTCAAGCTTCAAGTGGGGCATAATCTTGAACTTTCTTGATGACGGCACCATGAACTGGTGCTGTTTTGTTACTGTGCAGGGTTGCTTATGGAGTTTATGTAGAGCTTTCGTTTGTTCAGGTTTGCTTTTTACTCACTGTAGGCTTTTATTTCTCGTAGTTGTGCCTGCCGCTCACGCGTGGGCCCTTACCCCTTGCTCTGAATGTGTGACTTATGACCCTCTGTGAGCTAAGGAATGAGATTACTAGGCTTTTCAGAATTATTGTTTAAAGAGTAAGAGGTTCAGAGGGAGTCCCTGCAGGGCTCCTCTGTAAGTAAGCACAGGAGCTTTTCGTGCGTAGGGAAGTAAGACATCCAGTTTGAGTTTTCAGAGGCCTTCTAGGTGGATCCTTGTCTGTTTCAGTTAGCCGAGATCGTTGGCTGAACGACAGGCTTGGGATAAGTGAGGTGGTGCTGTACCAGCCCATATCACACACTGTTGCATAAGTCCGAGTTTATGCAAGTGGAAGGTTGCTACGAATCAAGTTTCCAAACTTTCCAGCTCATTCTGAGTTTCGTGCTCTGTTACATACTCAGGTAGAAAGTCAACTCCAACTCCTTGCGGACATTCACCTTTACACTTTAAACTAACACCCTGCACCCTGGCTTTCTGCCAAAATATTTTCTTTCCCAGTGGCTGGAAACTGATTAGCTAGATGGGAGAACAAAGGTGCCTTTGTACTGGGGCATATTGCTTTTGAGAATTTAGCAGAGAGCATTCAAATGGAGTCTGGATGTGATGCCAAATTATGCAGATTTGGGGTTTTTTTGGTCAGGTTTCCCATGAGTAGGTATTTAGGCAAACTTGATTTTGTTCTCAGTTTGTATGGTCTGGAATTTCCCTTATAAATATTATGTGGGCTTTCATTTTTGATTACTTTAAAATAAAAGCATATGTAATTTTGAGAAAACACATCGGTAGAGGACTAGTCTTGATAGGTTTTTGGCCAAATTTTGCCAAAAATATTCTCGTGCCAATGGATTTATGTCCAAAGCCATATTATAAACTTCTGTCTCTGTAAGAAGACAACGTAAATACTTTATAAATGAAGAACGAAAGTGTCCCTGGGGGGAGGGGAGAAATGCCAAAAAAAATAAGCTACCCCTAATCTTGTTTATCTGAAACTAGGTTTTAAAGAGTGTTGATGAAATGTCAGAAAATAATAGTAAAAGCTCTCCATACTCTGACCCACGATTGTTATTTAGCACTCGCTATGTGAACTTGGAAGATGCTGACCTAGTAGAAAACCTGGGTTCCAGTCCTTTCTCAGTAACTCATGTTGCACCCTTAATTTCCCGGCCTATAAAGTGAAGATGATAATAGCTCTCTGGGGGTGATGGTGAGAGAGAATGTAAACTGAAGCCCTGGAGATGGTCATACTAGCGTTGTCTGTAGCAGTAGCTGAGGCTGGGATTTTGAACTATTTCTTTTGCAGGGGTGGGGGGAGGCCTTTTTTTCCTTTTATTCTTATCGAAGTATTTTTTATCTTTGGAAATTCAGCTTTTTAGTTTATTCTCATTTCAGTTATTTTTTAAAATATGATTTCAACTTTTATTCCTGTATCAATTTCATTTCCTTTTTTACCTCTTATTATCTGATGAGATATTTTGTCTATAGAATATCTTCCTTGAGCCACATCACTTACAATATCTGGTGTTAGGTGTTCTGTTTTCCTTTAGTTTATGTCAGGTTATAAATCGGTGGCTTCAGGAATGAATTCTTCCATCCTCAGGTGTATTTGGCCCAAACAGATTTTTTTTATTGTTGTTGTTTAGTTAGGTGTTAGCAATTAAAAATGGGAAGATTTTGCCTAAAAACAAGGCTTTCTGGCATGAGAAAACCTGCCTGGAACGGAACCTGCCTTTTTAAATGGGGCAGGAGCTCTCCAGTTTGCCAGAGTCCTCACCATTCCCTATGTGTCACGACCACTGAGACAAAATGTCATTGCACTTTTCAGTTTTATATGCAGTGAAGAAAAAAGTTAAAAATCTTATACCTCTGCCTCTTTGAAAATTAAATAGAAAGATCAAAAATTCCCCCAGAAAACTGAGGGAGAAAGAGTTTATTTGCAGAAGACCAAAATTCCTATGTGTTCAGCACTTAATTACATTCTCTGCCCACCCAGCCACTAGTGCAGGTGTATGACTGCTCTTTTGATTTACCTTGAGAATCAAGTGTCCCATGTCATACCTCTGAGTTTAATATGACAAACATACAAATTGCAGGTTTTTTTAAACAAATGAAGGAAAAATATATTTTAAGTAGCTGGCTTAAAATCTTTCAGGATGCATTTGTAAGATCTGTCACCATCTCATTTGCCATATTTAATGTTGTTTAATAGTCGAGCTTTATGAAATTTTAACTTCAACATTTGGTAATTTTGTGATGTGTATTTGAGATGGCCACCTAGTGGTTTTTTTCTGGTATGGCATCTTACTACTGTACTACATTAAGGTTTGATTAGAATAAGCTAATATTTAGCTAGATTATGTACCAAATGTATTTGTGTTATCTTTTTTGTACATATTCAATTGTAGGTAAATGGGTATTTTTACAGCATTTCTATAATTCTTTTATTTTATTTTTAAACAGAAGAAGCAGACTATAGTGCCTTTGGTACAGACACACTAATAAAAAAGAAGAATGTTTTAACCAACGTGTTGCGTCCTGACAACCATAGGAAGAAGCCACATATAGTCATTAGTATGCCCCAAGACTTTAGACCTGTGTCTTCTATTATAGACGTGGACATTCTCCCAGAAACGCATCGTAGGGTTCGTCTTTACAAATACGGCACTGAGAAACCCCTAGGATTCTACATCCGGGATGGCTCCAGTGTCAGAGTGACACCACATGGCTTAGAGAAGGTCCCAGGGATCTTTATATCGAGGCTTGTCCCAGGAGGTCTGGCTCAAAGCACAGGACTATTAGCTGTTAATGATGAAGTTTTAGAAGTTAATGGCATAGAAGTTTCAGGGAAGAGTCTCGATCAAGTAACAGACATGATGATTGCCAACAGCCGCAACCTCATCATAACAGTGAGACCAGCAAACCAGAGGAATAATGTTGTTAGGAACAGTCGGACTTCTGGCAGCTCCGGCCAGTCTACTGATAATAGCCTTCTTGGCTATCCACAGCAGATCGAACCAAGCTTCGAGCCAGAGGATGAAGACAGTGATGAAGATGACATTATCATCGAAGACAATGGAGTGCCACAGCAGATTCCAAAAGCTGTTGCAAATACCGAGAGCCTGGAATCCTTAACACAGATAGAACTCAGTTTTGAGTCTGGACAGAATGGTTTTATTCCCTCTAACGAAGTGAGCTTAGCACCCGTAGCAAGTGGCACAGACACAGAATTCGAAACACATGCTCCAGATCAAAAACTCTTAGAAGAAGATGGAACAATCATAACATTATGAAACCACTGTTTGAATGTTTTCTGAGTGAGGATGCCATGGGGACTTGTACATTTGGCTAGTTTAAAGCATAATTATACCTCTGAACCAGTGATGTGGAATGGGCATGAGAAAAATAATATTGCAAGCTTAGAATGTTATTAAAATAGTAGTTTGATAATTGTTAATATAAACTTTGGTGGATCAGAGGTGAATTTAACTCTGAAAACAAAGGGGCCTTTGCTGATGAAATTATGTGCTTTTGTTATTTTATCTGTGGAGAGATGGATGTTAAAGCACATTCTCAGAACTACGTGAGAGGACTAGATCATTTCTGCTTGAAGTGGTTGCAAATTTAACCTGCTGTGCAGAGCCCAGTTACTTTTTCCTTTAATATATTTTAAAAATTCTAATGTGAAGAAGTCTGATTCTATCTCTTTTGGTACATTGGGGGCCTCAGCTGTTATGTTCCCAGTATTTTATTTTGATTTTTTTTAATGTTCCTCTGTTACTAATTGTAACAAATTATTTTCTAACTGTATTTTTTTCTAGTTTCTAAGAAATCAAACCACTTGGCTGTTTTCAGGAGTTCCTTCCCGTGTTATAAAGTGTCGAAGCTATGTTCCTGAATTACGAAACTCTGCAACGTTTGTTCAAGTTGGTGTTTGTCCATCCTATAGCTTTCATATTTACAAACTAATCCCATATGGGTATAATTTATGTTTTAAAGGCAATTCCAGTGACTCTGGAAATATGGGAGACTCCCTTTTAACCTATTCTTGTCCTCATTCCCAATCTCATTGGAAATCATTCCTTTTGTTGTTAGTGTGTGTGTTTTGTTGGTGTGCTTTTATACTCTTTATGTCTTCAAGTATGAATCATTTTGGATTAAAAATGCACCCAGATTAAGAGATTTTTACACACAGGACAAACTTGTGCACTTTTTATATTAGTACAAAAAAATTGGGTTTTCCTTTGATGGGATTTGTAGAAACACTGCCTACACTTTATGAAAAATATGTAGTATTCTCCTGTGACAGGTAGATCTTATCACTATTAATTTTATGAGGTTATTTATTACTTTCCAGTGCATCCACTTAGAACATGTTAAGAGTAAGGCTGCTAACTTTCATTCCTTGCCTGATTTCATTGTACAATGTGCACAAGCACGATGGTATGCTTGTATATAGAAACTAAGAATATTATGAAGTCCATAAGTTCCCTATGGCTTATGAAGAGTTATTTATTAATTAATTTTATGGTAGGACTAGTATGAATACCTTTTTAACAATTGTGTGCTGTTAAAACAATGAAGATTCAAATGACTCCGTTTTGAAGGATGTTTTCTCTATATGGTAAAATATATGAAGAAGTCTTGATTCAATGAAGATCACTTGACTCAGAATACTTAATGTATTCTGTTCACATTACCATTAAGCATATTATCAGTAAACTATTAACTGACTGCACATTATATAATACAATGTACTTTTTGTTGAATTCACTGTTCTTCCATTTATATACCACTTTTTTTGTTCATGACATTCCGGCTTTAACATTCTGTGAGTTTTATAAATTTGACTCTTGAATGGCAAAATAATGTTAGTATGTAGAAGGTTAAATTTCATTTATAATATAAGTGGTGCAGGGGTTCAACATTTTAAGTAAAAATATTTTTACACACTACCTCTCTCTCTCTTTTTTTTTTTAACAAAGTTTTTAACATCAGAACTCTCTTGGGGGAAAAATACTTCAGGGCTTGACTTTTTGTACAAATTTTAACTATAAAATACAGATTTATCTTGTATGCATTCGTGAAAATGGAAATCAAAGCTGCTAGAGTGCTTTTTTGTTTTAATTATCCTATTAAGGATATATGTTAATGGTGTTTTCAACTAGATCTCTGTCATTTAAATTACTGGTGAAATAATTGATTACTAGCCATACTGTAAAACCAATATTGGCTATACAATAAAATATCAGTTCATTGGTAGTCAGAATCAATTATTTCAAGTGCACCATATTAACAAAAATCAGTGGATCCAGTGTAAAATTTTATAGTACTAAATGTCAAGCCTAACTGTGAATTTTGTTCGGTATCTTAAGTAAATTTATGATAATGTTCTTGAGCTATCAACAAAATATATGTACTTTTGTGAACTATGAATTTTCTAATTAAATTTTACATGCTATAACATGATTTTTACATGAATGATACTTTGTTTAAACTATCAAATGTCAGTATTTTACTACAATTTTATTATAAAATGTACATTATCACTAAATGAACTTTGATTTTAAAAATCAAATTAGCTTTAGTTGTATATTATTTTTTACAAATAAAGATAGACTTGTATAAAGGCTACTTTCTTGTTTGAAATTATATGAAAAGTCACCCACAAATATTTATCAAGCACCCACTATATAAAAGAGGTAGGGGCCGGGCGCGGTGGTTCACACCTGTAATCCTAGCACTCTGGGAGGCCGAGGCGGGCGGATCGTTTGAGCTCAGGAGTTCGAGACCAGCCTGAGCAAGAGCGAGACCCCCGTCTCTACTAGAAATAGAAAGAAATTAGCCAGGCATGGTGGTGCATGCCTATAGTCCCAGCTACCCGGGAGGCTGAGGCAGGAGGATCACCTGAGCCCAGGAGTTGGAGGTTGCTGTGAGCTAGGCTGACACCACGGCACTCTAGCCCAGGCAACACAGTGAGACTCTGTCTCAGAAAAAAAAAAACAAACAGAAAACACTGCTGATTGTTTGATTTTCCCTTTTAGTTTGATGGAAGGTTTAATTTGCATAGCAAAGCTTTAAGAGTGTCTATCAGTGACTCAGCAGCTGAGCCCTAAACACAAGTTTGAGAGTGCCTTGCTTTATTAAGACTTCGAAAGTCTTCGTTGTTATCTTGTGACAGCATGTCACTTGGTGGTAGTGGCTGTTACCTGTAGGGCAAAGCAAAATCTAGCTGCGCCTCCTAGTTATATCATTTACATGCTACTTAAGTGCTGTCAGAAAAGATATTTTAGAAACCTAAATTAAGACTTCATTGCCCACAAGAAGTACAATTTGCAGTCTAATGATTGTCATTGGGTTGACATCTGGCTATCAAAGGTAAATATAAAGGAAATTAATCTGTTAGATTAAATAATTAAAAAGTCCTTAGTATGTAGTAGTCTACCATCTTCTTCCCGAAAAACAAGAAAGATTTAGATAGATAATATTTTAAAAGCTAATGTGTTGATCTGGTTGCTTTACAATATTTGATGTGTATTTTATAAATTAATATTAAAATTCAGTGGAGTTTTATTTATAAGCTGCATTTAGGTGTTTTTCCATTTATAAAAGCTCTCTTTTGGGAATGAAGTTTATTCTAAAAGCAGTATTCTCTGTGTAACAATATAGAGAAAATTGAATGCCCTTATTATCTAGTTCATTATAATCCCAATTCTTGGGTGCACTCTGCTTACTACCTTTCTGAACCCATGGTGATTTTCTCTGGCTCTGACCTGAATAAGAGGAAAACACCCAAATGATACCTAAATCCGTGAATGGCGGACCTGGTCAATGGTCATATTTTTCAGAGTGTTAATTGGGAGGCTCTTGCCTTGGAATTCTTTGGATAGTAAATAAACCTAACTTCAATTGACTTGCATAAAAAAGAATTTATTGGCTCATGCAACTGAAAAATCAGGGCTAGAATTTTGGCATAGATACTGTCTCGGCTTGCTGTCTGACAGGACTTTCTGCAGTGATGGAAATCTGTATTTGCTCTGTCCAGAGAGTAGTCACCAGCCCTCATGTGAATACTACATATTTGAAGTGTGGCTAGTGCAAGTGAGAAACTGAATTTTTAATTTTATGTCCATTTAATTTAAATTTTTTTCCCCACAGATAGGGTCTTGCTCTGTTGCCCAAGCTAGAGTGCAGTGGTACAATCATAGCTCACTGTAGCCTTGAATTCCTGAGCTCAAGCAATCCTCCTGCCTCCGCTCCCTCATAGCTGGGACTACAGGCACATACCACCATTTTATTTTTATTTTTTGCAGAGACAGGGCCTTGCTATGTTGCCCAGGCTAGTCTCAAACTCCTGGCCTCAAGCGATCTTCCCGCCTGTGCCTCCCAAAGTGCTGGGATTACAGGCATGAGCCACCATATCTGGCCTTAATTAATTTAAATTTTAATAGGCACATGTGGCTAGTGGCCACTATATTTTACAGCACAGACTAGAATCCCTCTCCATTTCTTGCTTTTGCTTTCCTCTGTTGGCTTTTTTCTCTCAGGTAAAATCCCTGTGGTGGCAAAGATGGCCTCCAGCAACTTCATCCCATTCTGACACATGAACAAAGCACCAGGAAGGAAGCTGGTCTTCCCCAGAGGCACCTTTCATTGGCCCTGTCTCAGTCATGTGACCATCCCTGACCCAATCCCTGTGCCATGCTTGGGTCATGTGCCCAAGTCTGGACCTGTTGGGGGAGGAGCATAGTTCCCCAAAGAAAAATCAGGGAATCTGGCCCGTTACCACCAGAAAAAGGACTGCAGGGGAGGGAACAGACTGGGTGTTGCTTGCAGCTTTAAGAAGTATTTGGTATAAATTTTTTATAAAAGAGGGAGTTAAAAGCATAAAGTGCCATGTAAAAGGTACATGGGGATAGAGAGCAGTCTTCTATCAAAGGAAAATGGTAAAAGTGGAAATGAAATTTGGGCCCAGCGGCAGGGCCCAAGTTTTAAACTTTCCCTTTCTGCATTGAAAGGGAAAGTTTAAAACTCATGAACGTGACTACATTAGGACTTGTGTTTTCAGGTATTATTGCTTATTTTGATTCTATTTAAAATAAATCTGAAGTCGATTGTGCTGGCTCACGCCTGTAGTCCCACCTGCCTGGGAGGCTGAGGTGGGAGGATCGCTTGAGCCCAGGAGTTTGAGGTTGCAGTGAGCTATGATGCCACTGCATTCTACCCAGGGCGACAGAGCAAGACTCTTGTCAATCAATCAATCAGACACAAATTGAATATGTAAAGAATATATATAAATTCAATACAAACTTCAATCTGAAATGGCAGGAAGTTCAAATGTTATTACTTTCAAAATACAGAAATGAGAGAGCCATGGGCTTAGAGAAGGGGTTGCAAATTCAAATGCCCAAAGGGCCAGAGTGGGGCAGAGTGGGTGGGGCTGGTAAGCAGGAGACACTCCCCTCCCACACCTCACAAGGCAGGGTCTAACATATTCCGTGGTTGCTGTTTGGGGATGTGTGGGCCTAGTGTTGTCAGCTCTTCTAACTTTTCAGAAAATCCCAGATATCCAGAATTTCATATGCAATGTCTTGAGTTTTGAAACAACACATAGGGCAGACCGAACAGACCCATCAGTGGGCTGGCCTGCAGGCTGCCATTTTGCCACCTGGGTCTCAGAACGCTAAGGATCCATGAGCTATCAATGGCTCCATTCCCTCTGCTGTTAGACAATTTCCTCAAAGTGTTGCAGTGAGGATTACATGAGTTAATAGGTATGAAGGGTTTAAGACAGTGCCCGAGGCTTAATAAGCACTCATGAACATCAGCTGTTCTGTTTGTTTTTCAGGGAGATGACTGGAACCCAAAGGGATTCTGCAATTGGCTCAAGGCAGTGACGTATAGACGCTCTTCTAGCTCACTGCGACCCAACAGTGTGGTTCCTGGACTAGCAGCATTGGCACTACCTGGCAATATAGATGCTCAGGTCCCACCTGTTTTACCGAATCCGAATCTCTGCCGGTGGGACCCCGCAGTTTGCATTTTAACCACATGGTTTATGTGCACATTACGGTTTGAGAAGTTCTGAAATCCAGCTTTCTCTTCTTTATCTCTCCTTAGCTCTTCGCAAAACTGCTTTCATGAGTGTGGCTTATTAATTTCTTCTAAAATTCACAAAGCTGTATGAAAAGCCTTCATCTACTCTTCTTGTACATAGTGTACTCTTCAGTCACTTGGTAAAGGTAAGCTTCAGTCTCCAGCCTTCTGTGCAAAGGGCCCCTCTTCCTAGATTAGTAAAATCTAACATCAGAATTGCAGTTTTGATCGAATACAATAACTCTCCACACTAATCATTGTAGGTGTGCCGGAGCCTACAAAAACTCCAGGCTGGGTTTTCATGCTGGGTTCTCTGCCAAAAGAAAGGACAAGAAAGGCTAAAATTTGACTAATAGGACAACCCCCAGGTGGTATCAGCCCAGCCTTCCTCTTCCTTCAGTCTCTTAGCAAACCTTGGAACTGCAGGGAAACAGCATTCGTGTCATTGTTCCTGTCTGAGACCTGGAGCAGGTTACACTCAGCTTAAACCCAGTGCGGTTCTTATAGTACCTAAGGGTCCGGTTTCCAGGCTGGCTTTGCCAGCACGCGACGGCCTTCAATCTAAGGTAGGTAGTAAGTGGCATATCAGGTTTTCTCCAGCATCCCAAGAGGCCTTCAGCCACTGTCTCAGGTATGTGCCCAAAATGACTCAGGCAAAAATGCGAGTGCTTAGTGACTCAGAAACTAAATCATTAACTTGGTAAATACCTGCCTGGGAGAGGAGGGCTTGAAGGAGAGCTTTAGAATGTGGGCCTGCCAAGGATGCCAGTGGTGACAATTGTATGAGTACGGCAGTGCTGAGCGGTGCCGCTTTTCAGGTGGGCCAGTGACCCAGAGTCACCTGGAATCAGAAAGAATCTCAGATCAGTCATGCTCAGGAGCAACAATCCACACTGGGTAACTTGTAAAGAATGTTGATTTTGTTTGTTTGAAGCTTATCTGGTAAACCAAGAAAATGTGGGAAAATCTCCTCGACTTAAAAATACACATCCACGTGACTTTTGACTAGTTGGTTTTAAACTCGGTATGTGCAATGACACACACACAAATGCAAAGACATGCACGCGCACATCTGATCTACCTGGATGTGAAATTAAACTGCTGGTACACACACGCACACACACGCACACACACACACACATGCACACGCATACACACACACACGCACATGCCAGACAATACTTGAAAAGTGATTCCAAACAAATCTCACCAGAAAATGGCCAATGACCACACAATTTTTCAGTCTCCGTGGAAGGCACAGTAACCCTTTGCAATTCGGTTGCGACACACGAGGGTTCTGCTGGTGAGCTGGCCTCGCCGCCCTTCCTCCGCCCCTTGGCTCGTGTGCACAGGGCCCGTGCCCAGTGGGGCTGGCATGCGTCTCCAACAGCGGAGCAGACACAGCCAACGGAGAGGGAGAAAATAAACGGTAAAGGGAAGCGCGCCAGGAGAGCAGGCGGAGTGGCCGGCTTCCAGAGGCTGAACGGGCGACATCGGCCCTTGACAACGCCTCACATACCCTCGTGTCCCCTCGCACTCGCCGCGTGGACACCAGGGGAACGCAGACGCCTTGGCCCAGGCGTCACCAAGAACCCGCGCGGGCGGTTTTGAAAACAGCGTGTTGGGTCCAGCGAACCGATTTCGACGGATGACCAACCTGACGCGGACGGTGAAGCCACCTCGACAGCCCTTCGTCAGGCGCCCCGCCACCGCGGCCTCTTGGTCACGCGAGAGCTTCTCCCCTCGCGAGGAGCGTGTGGAGAATACTGGTGGCCGTTTCAGAGCAGAGGAAAGATGACCGATAATGCTTAGGATGTGGGTATTTTCTTCTTCTTTCCTCTTTTAGCCAGGCGAAGACACACAGTGGTTACGGGTGGATGAAATATTTAGCAGGCGCCATCCATAATTTATTCCCGAGGGCCGCTCCCCTCCAGCCCGTGGTTTGCTCTCGATCGGGAGTTCTCAGAACTCGGAGCCGCGGCGTCTGCTTGGCAAACCGACATCGTGCCTATTTTTACTCTTTTCTTCCTAAGGCTAATTGTTTCTACCTTTTTCTTGTTGGTGTACTCCTTCCTAGATGTTGTTTTCAGCAACGGGCAACAAAAATAAAAGCTGTAGGCAGGGCTTTTTTGTGTTCACGCGTGAGCCTTAGAGTTTACTCAGAGCTTCAGAGACATCTGGGAAGGAAAAAAAATGCGTATTTGTATTATTAATATAAATATTGCATAGGAAGAGTAAACTAGCTAAGGAAGCCGTGTGCCCACAGAAGTAATATGTGATATCAGGAGAAATTTTAGGAAAAAAAATATGGAAAAAAGGAAAGTCACCCCCAAGAACCACTATGCAGAGATAACCACTCGAGTCTTTCAGCATACATGTACATCAAATGTGTATTTTGGCAAAAAAGGATCGTATCATACGTATAAATTATTCTGCAGTTTGCTGTGTATAGAGGACTGTATATCGCGAATATCCTTCCTCTGTCAATATAGCTATGCATGATTTATAACAGCTTCCTCGAGTTTCACTGTATAGATGCACCGTCATTTTGTAAAACCAATTCCTCATTATGAACTGTTTCCATTTATTCACTATTATGAACAGTGCTGTGGTGAACAACTTTGTAAATATATCTTTTTGTTCTTTGTCCAATTATTTCCTTAGGATAAATTCCTGGAAGATGAATCCCTAGGTCAAAACAGATGCATTTTTTGGAAAAAGTGGAGGTGGTTCATGAATATGTCCAGCTTCCTTCCAGAAAGGTTGTTCTCATTTACATGCTTGCCATGGGTACGTGTGTCTTTTTCGCCTCAAAAACACCAGATTTATTATTTTTATTTAGTAGGGGGAAAAAAGCATCTCATTTTTATTTTACTTTGCATATCTTTGATTATTAATTCAAAGGGGTTTTTTAATTGCTTATTTGTATTTCTTCT
Source organism: Indri indri (assembly GCA_004363605.1). NCBI lineage: Eukaryota > Metazoa > Chordata > Mammalia > Primates > Indriidae > Indri > Indri indri. The sequence goes on along the minus strand of RJWJ010004125.1, from coordinate 13,776 downwards.
TTTATTGGCTTTTCTATTTGGGTCCTTTGTATGACATTTTAAAAATTGAGGTATCGGTCTGTTCTGTTTTTCTTTTATTTTTACAGACAGCGTCTTGCTCCTGCCCAGACTAGAGTGCAGTGGCACAATCATAGCTCACTGCAGCCTCAAATTCCTGGGCACAAGCCATCCAGCTGAGCCTACAGCCACACACCACGCTCAGCTGATTTTTAAAATTTTTTGTAGAGATGGGGAATCTCACTATGTTGCCCAGGTTGGTCTGGAACTCCTGGGCTCAAGCAATCCTCCTGCCTTGGTCTCCCAAAGTGCTGAAATTACAGGTTTTAGCACACGGTGCCTAGCAGATCTTTTCTTGCTAAGTAGAACTGCTATATATATTAAGGATGCCAAGCTTTTGGATATAATTGTTTTCCTAATTAGTCATTTGCCTCTTACTATGCTCATGATTGGCTTTCGTATTTATTGTTTAGAAATTTTTTATTTCATATATATTTACCCAGGATTTTAAATTTTATGTATTAAAATCTTTTAAATTCTTTTCTTTTAATTGTTTTCCCCTCTCAAAATTATATAAATATTTACCCAGATCTTATCCTAATATTATACTTTTATTATATTTTTACATTTCAATATTAACCCATCTGAAAATGACTTGGCCATGAGGCGGAAGTAAGAGGTCTTTTCATTTTTTAAAACACTCCATTAATTGTTCTAACACAATGTATTCAATAAGGCACTACTTTCTTAATGAATTGAAATTTCACCTTTATCATTTACTAAATTCTTCGATGTTCTGGGTTTGTTTTGGCCAAATCATTCTGGTTCGTTGATCTCTTGGTCTACTGTAGACCCATTTCATATTGTTTGCATTATTGTTAGTTTGTAATATATTTTAGTAGCTATAGAGCAAAGCCTCCCTTCCCTCCCAAATGCTATTTTTTTACAAAAGTTGTTATTCAAATGGTTAATAAATCCACACGGCTCAAACAACAAAAGAAGTTTTCAAAAGTACACAGTGGAAACACTTTCTCCTGCTCTTGTCCCCAGTGTACTCAGGTCTCATTCCCTTCCAGCAGGTAACAGTTATGATTGGTTTCTTGTTTATCTCTCCATTTGTTTTTCTTTAATGTAAATGAGACAGTATTAACATGTATTATTCCTTCCCTTCTTATTATATAAAAATAGCAACACTTGACCCTTTACTTTCCTCATTTAATATATCTTGGTCATTTTTCCATATCAGTATATAAAACTCTTCCCCATGCATTTTTTTCATTCCTTTTTTTAAATGTAAACTTTTAATTTTGGAATTATTTTAGATTTGCAGGAAAGTTGCACCAATTGTACAGCTTCACCCAACTTCCTCTAATGTTAGCGTCTTACATAACCACAGCATGCTTGTCAAAACTAAGAAAGGGGAACACTGGTGCGTGAATTCATCTGCTCTGGCTACCACTAGAAGATACCACAGACTGGGAGGCTTACACGACAGACGTTTATTTTATCACAGTCCGGGAGGTTGGGAGTCTGAGATCAAGGTGGCAGCATCATTAGTTTCTGGGGAGGCCTTTCTCTCTTTTTTTTTTTTTTTGAGACAGAGTCTCACTCTCTTGCCTGGGGTGAGTGCCATGGCATCAGCCTAGCTCACAGCAACCTCAAACTCCTGGGCTCAAGCAATCCTACTATCTCAGCCTCCCGAGTAGCTGGGACTACAGGCATGCGCCACCATGCCCGGGTAATTTTTTCTATATATATTTTTAGCTGTCCAGTTAATTTCTTTCTATTTTTGGTAGAGACGGGGGTCTCGCTCTTGCTCAGGCTGGTCTCGAACTCCTGAGCTCAGGACGATCCGCCTGCCTCGGCCTCCCAGAGTGCTAGGATTACAGGCGTGAGCCACCGCGCCCGGCCTGGGGAGGCCTTTCTCATTGGCTTGCAGACAGCGGCCTTCTGTATATGTCCTCATGTGGTCTCTCTGTGCCTGCACAGAGCAAAAGAGAGGGACACTAGTCCTATCTGATCAGGGCCCCACCCTTATCACCTCACTTAATCTTAACGACTTCCTTAGAGGCCTCATCTCCAAATACAGCCCTAATGATGGTTAAGACTTCAACATATGAATTTTGGAGGGACATAAACATTTATCAGGTTGGTGCAAAAGTAATTGTGGCTTTAACATTGTTGAAATTTGCCATTTGCTATTGGAATACATTCTTACATAAATTTGGTTATACATCATTTTAATGCTCATTTCTTGCTTTATGTTTTTTTGCTAATGACTTATTACTTGCTGCTTATTTTACATTTATTTTAGACTATGGAAATGATGTCAGACAAAAAGCAAATTCGAGAGATTTTCTTATTCAAGTTCAAAATGGGTCGTAAAGCAGTGGAGACAACTCTCAACATCAACAACGCATTTGGCCCAGGAACTGCTGACAAACGTACAGTGCAGAGGTGGGTCAAGAAGTTTTGCAAAGGAGACGAGAGCCTTGAAGATGAGCGCAGTGGTTGGCCACAGGAAGTTGACAACGACCAGTTGAGAGCAGTCATCGAAGCTGATCCTCTTACAACCACATGAGAAGTTGCTGAAGAACTCAACGTCGACCATTCTATGGTCATTCGGCATCTGGAACAAATTGGAAAGGTAAAAAAGCTCGATAAGTGGGCACCTTATGAGCTGACCAAAAATCAAAAAATCGTCATTTTGGAATGTCTTCTCATACACAACAGCGAACCATTTCTCAATCGGATTGTGACGTGCGACAAAAAGTGCTTTTCTACAATAACCGGTGATGACCAGCTCAGTGGTTGGACTGAGAAGAAGCTCCAAAGCACTTCCCAAAGCCAAACTTGCACCAAAAAAAGGTCATGGTCACTGTTCGCTGGTCTGCTGCCGTCTGATGCACTTCAGCTTTCTGAATCCCGGCGAAACCATTCCATCTGAGAAGTCTGCTCAGCAAATCGATGAGATGCACCGAAAACTGCAACGCCTGCAGCCAGCACTGGTCAACAGAAAGGGCCCAATTCTTCTCCACAACAACGCCCGGCCGCAGGTGGCACAACCAACGCTTCAAAAGTCGAGCGAACTGGGCGACAAAGTTTTGCCTCATCCACCACATTCACCTGACCTCTCGCCAACGACCACCACGTCCTCAAGAATCTCGACAACTTTTTGCAGGGAAAACGCTTCCACACCCAGCAGGATGCAGAACATGCTTTCCGAGAGTTCTCCAAATCCCAAAGCACGGAGTTTTACGCTACGGGAATAAACAAACTTCTTTCTTGCTGGCAAAAATGTGTTGATTGTAATGGTTCCTGTTTTGATTAATAAAGATGTGTTTGAGCCTAGTTATAATAGTTTAAAATTCACGGTCTGAAACCACAATTACTTTTGCACCAACCTGGTAGTCCATAATAGTATGTTACTGTTGACTAAATTTTAGACTTCATTTGAATTTCACCAGTTTTCTACTAATGTCCTTTTTCTGTTCCAAGATCTAATCCAGGACACCACCCTGGGTTTAATCCCCATTCATTGTTATGGCTCTGTAATACAGAACCGATTTATTTAACAATCCCATGGTGTTGGACTGTTTGTCTATTTCAGTTCTTTTGCCATTACAGCTATGTGGCAATCAATAATGGTATTGATAAGTCATTTTGCACTTGTGGAAATATATTTCTAAAGTAAATTATGGAGAAATTATGGAGAGAAATTACGGAGTCAGAAAGGACATGCATTTGTAATTTTGATACTGCCAACTTGTTCTCCTTGAGCGTGTGCCAGGTTCTACTCCCACCCACAAAAGATGAGAGTGCCCGTCCCCTACAGCTTTGCCAATTCTTGGAGTTTTGCCAATCCGATGGTTGAAGAATATATCTTATCATGAGTGAGACTGAACATCTTTTCATCTGACTATGAGCTACTTGAACTATCTTTTCTTCCAACTATCTTTCCATATGCTTTGCTCATTTGATGCTTTTCTTATCAATTTCCAGAAGCCCTTTATATATGAAGGAGACTATTACTCTTTGACTATAATATGTGTTGGCAAATATTTTCCCCAGCTTATATTTTCCAACAATCGACTTTATTGAGGTATAATTTATGTCAATAAAATGTCCTCCCGATGTGCAGTTCAATGAATTTTGACAAATATAATACACTCATGTAACCACCAACACAAGCAAGACACAGAACATTTTTATGACCCTGTGTTATTTATGCTTATAGTGTTTTTTTCCATGCAGAAACTTTGAACTTTTTTATAGTTGAAATTTCTTTTATGGCCTCTAAATTTTGCATCATAATAAGAGATGCTTTCACACTCTGAGGTTTTAAAATGATTCATTCTTTACTTCTAGTATATTTAGGCCTTCATTTTTTTACATTTTGTTCTTCAGTCTATTTCCAATACAGTATGATGTCGGTGTGAGGTATGAGTCTAATGGCTCTTTTCAAAGTGTCTACCCAGTTGTCCCAACCCTACTCAAAGTGAAATAATAGTTCACTAAATCTCCTGATTTAGTATATCACATACTAAAGGCTTGTATCTTTGTTTTTTGTTGTTGTTTTGTTTTTCATTTTTTTTTTAAGGGATAGGGTCTCGCTCCATCGACCTGGCTGGAGTGCAGTGGCACAATCATAGCTCACTTTGGTGTCAAACTCCCAGGCTCAAGCAATCCTCCCGCCTCAGCCTCCCAGAGTGCTGGGATCACAAGCATGAGCCGCCGCACCCGGCCAGGCTTGTATCTTTCAACCTATTTCTGGATCTTGTATTCTGCCCTATGGTTCTGTTTCTTCAACCATTCCCATACTATTTTAATCATGGAGGATTTGTAGCAAGTTTTACTATTTGGCAGGTCTGGCCCCCTGTGTTAGTTTACTATTTGCTTCTGTAACAGATGACCACAAACTTAGTGGCTTAAAACAAGATTTATGATCTTTCTGGGGGTTAGTCATCCAAAATGGTTCTCACTGGGCTAAAATCAAGGTGTCTGCGGATCGTGAAGTCTCCTCTCCGAAGACTGCGGAGGAGAATCTGTTTCCTTGCCTTTTCCGGCTTCCGGAGGCAGCCTGCATTTCCTGGCTGTTGTTCCAGCCGTGGCCAGTTGACTCTTTCTCACGCTGCCTCCCCCTTCCACTTTTAAGGACCGTGTGGTTAGATTAGACTCACCTGGATAATCCAGGCTGCTCTGCCCATCTCAACGTCAGCTGATCAGCATCCTCAATTCCATCTGCCGCGTAACCCAGCCTATTCCCAGGCTCTGGGCATCTCTGGGTGACTCTCATTCCACCGGCCACATCCCCCTCATTCTTCTCTTCCCAGGTTTTTTGCTCATTAGATGTCCATATGAATGTTGTAAGCACCTTGTCTAGTTAAAAACAGAAACAAAAAACCATGTGACACTGTCACTGAGGTCACATTAAATTTCTATATATTACTTTAGGAAGATGGGCATCTTCGTGACCCTGAGGTGTCCCATCCAAGGACATGATAAACGTGTCCATTTGAACAGACTCCTGCCCTCAGCAGTATTTAATATTTCCTCACCTAAATCTTGCCAATCTCTTGTGAGGCTTATTCCTAGTATTTTATCTTACAGTTTGAGTCTTTTTTTCCCATTCCATCTTTCCTCGGGTGGTTGTTCTCCTGGAGAAATCAGTCTGTTTAAATTTTCTGCCTTTCCAGATTTCCCCAGGAAATCGTCCGTTGTGTCCAGGTTTTCAAATTTCAAATTTAAGCAGAACAGTCACCTGTCATTCTTTACCTTTCTCCTATATGTAAAGTTGTTTCCCCCAATCATTTCTCATTTTGTATATTTGAGTCTGTTTCCTTCTTTTCTTGATTAGGTTAGCTTATTTTTTATTTTTTTTCCCCTCCGAATATGTAACTTTTGGATTTATTCTACTCTTCCTATTTTCTATTTTAATAATATCTATTTTATTAATTTTTTCCTCCATTTTCCTTTGATTTATTTTAGCATTTCCTTTTGAACTTCTTAAGTTTCATATTTTATGTTCTTTGTTATTTATTCATGTAGGTATTTAAGGATATGCATTTTCATCAGAGGACAGTTTTATTTGAATCCCACAGGTTCTGATATGTTGTGTTTTCATTTCTTTTTTTTAATTCTTTAGAGACAGGGTCTCATCTATCACCCAGGCAGGAGTTCAGTCACTCTATCGCAGCTCACTGCATCCTGAGCTCAAGTGACCCTCCTGCCTCAGCCTCCCCGGTAGCTGGGACTACAGGCGTGCACCACCACACTGGCTAATTTTCTAAAAAAGAAATTGTATTTGGTAGATGTCTGCAATTTTGATTTGTATTTCCTCTTTGCCACGAGAGCTGTTTAAGAAAGTCCTGTTTGTTGTTAAGACATTTTAAAAATTGCCGACTATTATTGCCATGTGATCAGGAAGTATCGTCTGTGCTGTTTTTATTCTTTGGAATTTTCCTCCAAATAACTCATTTTAGGGTCAGTTTTTCTGTTCCACTGGCTCTTGAGAGGGAGAGTATATCGTGTGTTTTCATGGCTCTGCATTCAAAATATTTTTAGGCTTCTGATCTTTTGCATTCTTCTACATTTTCACTTATTTCTGTCCACCTGATCTGTCATGAAATGAGAGGGGTAATTACTATAATTTTGTAATTTCAATTACTCTTATTCAAAACGTTGCTGGCTCATCTTGACAGCTTAGTTCACGAGATCTGAGATGCAACCTGATCTCAAATATGTAAAAGGTATGGGAAAAAATGTGTCTTAGAATCAGTAAAATATTGCATGTTTATTCCTGCAGATGAACTGTGGGATCTTTTTAAGCTTCGAAAGACAAATCCCACTGTAGGTGTAGTTTGGGATTTTGTGAAATTCATGGATTATTTGGGGAAGAACTGATAACTTTACGATGTGAAGTCTTCTCTTCAGCAAATAAGATACTTCCCCACTTCTTTCTTCCCTTGTGTTCTTTCATAGAGTTTTATAATTTTCTTCTTCAAGCTCCCGTATATTTCCTGTTGGGCGTATTCCTAGGGATTGTTCTTTGTTCTATTATGAAGGAGGCATTTTTATCACTATATTCTCTAACTGGTTATTGTTGGTTTATAACACCCCCGTTTTTGTATAAAGTTATTCAATAAACAGCTTCCTCGCTATTTCCAGCTGGTTAACACTTCCAGAGGGTAAGATAACAGAGGATGCCATAATCATCAAACGCCACCAGTGTTTCATGTTTAAGAATAACTTTTTTAAATAAAAAATTTTATTTTTCTTTTTGCAAATGTAATATATTAATACATTCACTGCAAGTATTTATAAAATATAGAAGATGAAAATTAAAATTACTGTATTACTATCACTTGGAAATAGCCAGTGTTAGCATTTTGTTGCACATATACATAGCATTTTTAAGGCTGGTTTAGTGACTCATGCCTGTAATCCCAGGACTTTGGGAGGCCAAGCCTGGAGGATCACTTGAGACCAGGAGTTTGAGACCAGCCTGGGCCACATAGCGAGACTTTGTCTCTACAAAATAAAAATAAAAATATCAGCTGGGTGCCATGATACATCCCTATAGTCCTAGCTACTTAGGAGGCTGAGGCAGGCGGATCCCTTGAGCCTAGGAGTTCAAAGCTACAGTGAGCTATTATCTCACCACTGTACTCCAGCCTGGGTGACAGAGTGAGACCCTGTCACCAAAAAAAAAAAAAAAAAAAATTCTCTTTTTATAAAAATGAGATCAGACTTTACAGCCATGTAACTTGATTCTTTCATTTAATATATAGTGAACATTTCATTAATTCAATGAATATTTATGTACAATTCCTCTTTTATGGCTACCCGAGATCTATATAAGAAAGTAGTTCCCTCATTTATTTTATCAGTTCTCCCAGCATTCGACATTTAAGCTATTTCTAATTTTTCACTATTTTAACTCTGCAAATATTTGCCTACAACCATGATTATTTTCTTAGGAAAGTTCTTAGAATTGGGACTTCCAGATGTAGGGTTGTGCAAAATTCCTAAGTTTTCAATACATATCATCAAGTTCCCATCTTGAAAGGTAGTTGTGAGTTTATCTTCTGCTTGGTGCTCAGAGCACATCTTCATACTGTGGTTGACACTAGACACCATCCTTTTTAAACCTTTCCTAAGTCGGTGTGTGAAAAGCTGTTTTTAAAAGTCATTTTGGTATGTTGACTTTTTGATGAGTAACAAAAAGCATCAGGTAAGTGAATAGTGAGAATAAAAACAAATGTCAGTACAAAACAGTCTACTGATTGCTAGTCATCGGCGCCCCTAAGGACCAACCCGAGTGCCATCAACTGTGGAATGAATGGGCAAAGCGTGGTCCATCCATCCAATGGAATATTATTCAGCCATAAAGGAGGATGAAGTGTTGACACGTGCTACCCCATGGAGGAACCTTGAAAACATTATGCTAAGTGAAAGAAGCCAGGCACGAAAGACCGTGCGGTATATGATTCCATTTATATGAAATGTCCAGAATAGGCAAATCCATGGAGATGGAAAGTGGTTGCCTTGGGGATGCAGGGGAACGGGAGGATGGGGGAGTGACAGCTAAGGAGTGTGGGTTTTTTTTTTTCCTGGATGATGAAAGTGTTCTAAAATTGATTGTGGTGATGGCTGCACAGCTCTGCGAATATGCTGAATAGACCATTGAACTGTGCACTTGACAGAGGGGACTTGCATGGTATGTGAGTTTATCACACAGATATCTTTAACTGATATCTTAATATCTGTTAAAAATGATTCACAATTGGGCGGGCGCGGTGGCTCACGCCTGTAATCCTAGCACTCTGGGAGGCCAAGGTGGGTGGATCGCTCAAGGTCAGGAGTTCGAGACCAGCCTGAACAAGAGCGAGACCCCCATCTCTACTAAAAAATAGAAAGAAATGATCTGGACAACTAAAAATATACATATATAGAAAAAATTAGCTGGGCATGGTGGCGCATGCCTGTAGTCCCAGCTACTCGGGAGGCTGAGGCAGGAGGATCGCTTGAGCCCAGGAGTTTGAGGTTGCTGTGAGCTAGGCTAATGCCATGACACTCTAGCCCAGGTAACAGAGCCAGACTCTGTCTCAAAAAAAAAAAAAAAAAATGATTCACAATCTTCACCCATTCCAGATAAGTCAACTGTCTACTCTTTGTGAGATGGTGGGAACACAGCAGCGACCAAGACAAGCGCAGTTCCTGTCTTCATGGAACTAATAGTCCAGGGCATTTGATGTCCCACTCTATCCTGTATCCTTGGAAAAAAAATACGTGTAAAAAAAAATCTTTCCAAGACCATCAGAAATTCTTCTGGCCTCTAATTTACATTTCTTGAAGAATAGCACTCTTCGGAGACTTGAACAAATCTGCCTGATCAGAATCTGCATTTTGACAGCACTGCCAGGTGACTGGTCACTCACCTGGTACATTCAGGTCTGGGAAGCACAGATCCAGATTCGCCTTTTATCCAACGCACACATCCTGGCTACGCTACCCCCATGCTAACATTCTACGCAAGCAAAAACCCCATCCGTGCCATCCCCGTGTGTCAGGGACAGTCTGGGAGGTGACATCTCTCTCTGCTTGAGATGTCCCATCCGTGGGGACTCGCTCCGTGGAGAGCCTCCCTGCCAACTCATGTGCATCTCACCTGCAGACAACTTTCCCCCTCGATTCCAGGTGAAGTCTGCTTCCCTTTGGCAGCACCTCTGTACTTGTTTTCTATTGCTGCCTGACTAATTACCACGAATTCAGAGGATTAAAACGACATACATCTGTAATCTCAGTGTCCTTGATCAGGAGTCTGGGAACAGGTTACCTGGGCCCTTGGCTCAGGGTGGCACAAGCTATAATCAAGGTGCCGGCTGCAGCTGTCTGAGCCTCGGGGCCTCTGGTAAGCGCATTCAGGTAGTTGGAGACATTCACTCCCGCGGTTGTTGGCCTGAGGCCCTCGGCTCCTGGAGGTGTCTGCAGCTCCCGGCTGCGTGGCATCCACGGGCGGGTCACAGCATGGCCGCTTGCTCTCTTCCAGGCCTGCGTGAGCCAGTCTCTGACTTCTTCCATTTCTGACTTTCTCATCTCTGACCGATTAGGTCAGACCTACCCAGGGTAATCTCCTTTTTGATTAACTCAAAGTCAACTAATCAGTAACCTACCCTCAGGTGTAACATTCCACCACATACACCGGTCCAGCCCCCACTGGAGGGGAGGGTGTTGTACAGGGAATGTCCACCAGGGGGCAGGAGTCTCGAGGGCATCTTGGAATCCACCTCCCTGGGTCCCCGTGCTGCACAACACCAGGCAGCGCCATTCACGTGGTTGTCTGTGAGTGGCGTTCTGAAGCCACGCAGGTGCCGTTTCTGTGGCTTTTGTCTCACTGGCTTAGTTGGCATTCTTTCCTTAGAAACCCCATAAAATTCACTGAATCTTTCTTCCTCATGATCTCCCTTGAGATAATCCAAGCTTTTTCCAGGCAAAACAGCTCCGGCTCCTTCAAACTGGCATCACATGATGTGACTTCATATTAAGCCTGTCTCAACAGACCCGTGCTGAAGGCATACGTGGTGACAGATACCTTGCCTGGCAGTTTCACCCCTTCTATTATTTATCTGGCCATCTTTTTTGCCCTTTCTTGAAAACACTCTCATTTGTCAATATTCCACTTAAAATGTAGTCTTTATTGAGTGCTTACTCTCTGCCAGACACTGTTCGAAGGGGCATGCATAGATGATCTCAATGAACCTTTTTAGCAACACCATGAGTTGTATCATGCCATTTTACTGATGAGGAAACTCAGGCACAGAGAAGTTAAGTAACTCCACCGAGATCACGCAGCTTGTAGGGAGGGAGCCAGAAATTGAGCCCACACAGTTTGGGCCTAGAGCCCATGCAGTCAGCCACTATGCAAAACTCCCTCCTAAAGCTACCCTCTGTACCCCGCAGGGCTGTCCCAGAGCCAGAGGACATTCCCTTTTAGCTCTTCGTGTTGCATTCTGTATTTTTAAAGTCAACATCCTCATCCCCATTTGCTTTTTAGCAGGTGTGTTATTTCATTGCCTTAAGCTGAACTCAGAGTCCACTTAAAACATCTCCGTGTTTGTCACGGGAACTGCTGAAAGTAAGGTTTCCCGCTTCCTTGTTGAGGTCAATGCATTTAAAAAAAAAGTTTTTGCCACATTTTGTTGTGTTTGCTTTTGGCCATTGTGACAGCCAGAGGCCCCTCTCAGCTTATTGTTTGTCACTGATACGATTGCAATGTCTCATGTATGAAGTGCCTACTGTATACACAATGCCATGCCTTGCATTCCAAAGACAGAGAAGGTCCTTTGCATCTTAATGAACAGAAATAAAGTTCCTGAAACAAGAAAACAAATATATTCAAATAGCCGCTGATAGCTTAAAGAATACTGGTTTTACTAGGGCATGTGACAATTTTCCAGCGTGTTCTCATCCATTTCAATGTGCTATAATACAAAGAGCCCTGAGCTCAAAGTTTAACTTCTCCACGGAACAGCTGCCTGTGTGGGCCGGGGCCCCACACTCGGTCTTCCTGAGCCTCAGTTTCTCCTACTGTGGGGTTGGAAAACAAGTCTGCAATCCCTTGTTCGTAATTTTGAGATCCAGGAAATGCCAAAAGCATTAGCTTTCTTCCCCATCAGTTCAGCAGAAATTCACCGAGCCGAACTGGCAGGAGGTTATTTGAGGGCTCTGCGTAGCTCATTTCGGGTGACTATTCACACGTTTCACTGAGAAGTATGATTACGTGGTGAGAGTGAGCTGCCCCAGCGCGCCCGGAGCCCTTGCCCGACATGCAGTATGTGCGCTGCTCTGGGGTTCTCACACCAGAAGAATTCCCACTCAGAGACACACCCGGTGCTTGTGGATAAGGGTGGTGGGCCTGCCACCCTCAGGGGTGGCCGAGAGCACTGAGAGAGAATTCATAGAAAGCAAGGAAGCTCCAGTTTCAGGAGCCAAAGTCCTGTCACCTCTGACCTCCTTGCACTGGGCAGTATTTTCCACCCACTATTTAGATAGAGGCAGAGAAAAAACACGGGCACAATTTCCGTAGCTGGAAGGGAAAAAATTCCTCGTTCCTCCAACCCCAAGAGTGACCTGACCCTCCTCTCGCTTCTCAAGACCAGGGAAGCTCTGCCGTAAAGCTACACGTTGACACTTAGGAGTACTTTGAACCTTGACCCTTGGCCTCTGGCCTCCAAAGCTGCAAGACCCTTCATGTGGTTCTGCTGTGGAAAGGAAAGGAACGGAGAGAAACTGGTCAAATTGCATCTGAGAATTAGAAGCTTTCCCTGTTACTGGGAGAGGACGGGCAGCTGTCATTGCTGTTTCTTGTTACTGTTCAGTGAGAATTTCAAAGTGGTATGTAAAGATGTTTTTGAAAACCTTGTTTTTCGCTGTGCTTCTGTGAAGATGGGTTGTATTTGAAATTATTTTGCTGGGGAGGGTGCAGGGAACAGACACTAAGCAGGACAGCAACTTCACGTTTTAGATATACATGTTTATGGAGGACTTATAATGTGCCCAGGCAGCCTGCTGGACTCCTGGAACTTTCTGTCTGGTGGTGAACTTAACAGGGAAGCAGAAGGAAGACAGCATCAGAGGGCCAGCTTAAAGGGCACATCTGTTTGGGGGCCAGGAAAAGGGCTTCTGAAGAGGGGCCTCGAAGGCCAGTTAGTGGGCGGGGCGGGGTGGTCAGCTAAGTGGGTGGCCTAAGGCATTCCAGATAGGAAAGGCTGGACGTAGACATGGCCAGCAGACATGGGCACGTTCAGGGGACCCAGAGTCACAAACCCAGACACCTTTAGGGGCCAAAATGCCAGTGAGAGACTGGGGCCGGGTGGGGAAGTCTGTGGCAAACTTAGGCAGCTCCTTAACTGGCCATCTATTGCCTCGCCACAAAGCAGGCCTGTGGCTTCCAGATCCTTTCAAGAGAAGCCACACACCTGGATGTGTGTGTGAACTATAAAAGGCTACCATATTAAAAGGTACGTGAATTTTAAACTGCAGCATCCAAACCAAACCCACCTACAGGTTACAGGTCAGGGAAGGAGACCCCACTCTCAGGTGTGGACCCTGGGCAGCAAACAGCCCTGACGCTGTGTGACACTGTGTGCTCTGAGTGTCCCACCTGCCTCTCTCTGGTCCAGCCCTGCCTCTCGGGCTCCCATTTGTGACTTAGGGTGGGGCCAGGGCTGTGGTCTCTGAACTTCTCCTGGTGGGCACCAGGGAGCTACAGAAGAATCACGAACAAGAAGGGAGAGGACTGGCACGCCTTTTAGGAAAGCAATGGAACAGGTGGGCTGGCAGGGACAGGCCCAACCCCAGCGGCTTTCCTAGTAGGCTCAGACGAGGGAAGCCATCGACAGGATCCAACGGCAGGGTCACCTTGCAGGAGGCAGTGTGGGTCGTGTGGCAGGTGAGAACTTGGGTTCTGGAATCAGAGTGTCTGAGCTCAAACCCTGCCTCTCCCATTCATGAGTTAGGATCCTGGGTGAGTGACTTAACCTCTTCTGGCCTCAGTTTCTTCATCTGTAAAATGGGGATCGTAGCAGGGCCTACCTACCTCGCAGGGTGTGGTGGAGAGTCAATGAGGTCATCTATGAAAAGAGCTAGGAACAGTGCCTGGCACATGTTAGCAACGAGTACTGTCGCAGAGACCAGGGGACCTAAAAACTGCGGCTGTAGGATCTCCCAGGCCCACAGGGTTAAGCAAGCACTGGGACAGTGCAGATTGGAATCACC